>UELV01182363.1:0-30619 GCA_900490015.1 Megastigmus stigmatizans
TATATATATATATATATATATATATACATGTATATGAATTCACACAGTCGCGCATTTACACTTTAACCGCTGAAGCTTGCGGTACATATTGTAATTCGTATGAGGTAGAAACAAATGATGTCCTAGTCAATGAAACTATCTGGTAAAACCACGTATAGTTAGTTTAAATGGTTTGTTCATAATGTTGAGAATACAAAAGTCACCTGTTGGAAATTTATCGATGTTCTACTTTACCGACTATAATAATTGTTTTTAGTTCCAAATGATATTTTTATAAAGAAAAGAAATACAAATTTCCCTACTGTATCGTCCATTGTACAATAGTTATTTTAATGTAACTGTTAAAGTGACATATTGAGATGGGTGTCGGCAACTACATAAATCAACACTCAGTCGGTAAAACAGCAGCGTCGATAAATCAAACTGTCCTAAATCCTTCGCTTTCCTTACGCAGTGTTTCAAAGCTCGCGACACTGGAACGAACAAAAGAAATCGAAAGTTCAGTCTCCGATCAACGTGGTTTTACCCGTCAGTTTGACATATCTCGATATTAGGAACAACCGGATGCGTAACGCACTCTCTTCGTCTCTTTGGCTTTGTACCCGGCATCAGGTACTCCTATGGGTATCGTCCATCGGTGTCTCGCGCTTCTCGTCCCCCCAGCTGCAGTCGCTGCCTCTGCGCAGTAACAACAGCGAGCGCCTTCATGGGTCGCCCTGCCGATGCAGATGATGCAGCTCGTAGGCGAGATGACAGCACTCGGAGTCACTCCAGCCGTGATCCTCGCGCATCGTCATGCTACCCCGATTCTCGCACTTGTCGCCCGTCGTGACTGGCGCACCTGTCCCGCAGCCCTCCATCTCTGACATCTGTAGACAGACATTGATTTACAGCCTTGGATCATGTGTACGGCATAATAATTTAAGAGGCTGTGTGCATTGTTAGTCTGAGGTAGAGTTTAAGAGATAGGGCGGTTATACTGGTATTTTGTTTAGTTTCGAGTTAGGCTGAAAGAGTGTTTAGAATTGTGAAAATTTTTTTGGTGTACGTTAAAAAACTTATGGCTAATATTTTGAATTTGTCGATTTCCAAGTATTTTTCCTAAGCGAATCTCGAAGATTTTTCAAGTATAATAGTTGTCTGGTTTAATCTTTGATAACTCGAGATGTACAAAAATTTGCAATGCTGTAATCAGTTAAGAAAGAAGGTCAGTAGAGTAAAAGCCTAATTTGTATTACGTGTATTATACTTAATGCATCGATTGGAGGAAATTATCTAAACAGGAAAAAAAAATTTGTCTATCATCGAATTATGCAAGAATAACTGTCGTGGATGTTGCAATCACAATGATATTAATTCATAAATTCTTATGTCTTCAAAACAAGGAAATTTCTTAATATTGATCAGATAAATAATCAATTTGAAATCAATTATGCCTTGAACCTATATGACCCAGAAATTCTTTAACAAGTACTGCACTCTCATAATTATATAATTAACGCTAATTGATGCCAATCATGCACTGCTGATTAGTACTGACATTCAATATTATCTTTAAAGTATCACATTATGCAGACTGTTTATTTACAAATGTTTATTAGAATTTTAAGGAAATCATTTATCGTATCGTTTCAATTCACATTGATTTTTTTAATAAACATTATCAAGCCAAAGCTATTCTTTTATGTAATGCTTTTTCCAGATAAATATAAAATCAAGCATTAAAGAAACTTATATATGTATAGATTAAAATTGTATCGCCTTTTCAAACCTTACTTTCTTTTACATAAGCTTTAAAAGACACTCTTTTCAATCCTGCTTTACAAAATCCCACCACCAAAGTCGTCAATATATAACCCAAATCCTTTCAGATACACCATTAGAACGATGAAACCGCCATTCAATGGAACTCGATACCATATGTAGATAAAATATACTAACGTTGGAGCAGAATGAGAGTAAACTCTGGTCCATGTTCTTGCAGAGAGGCGAGGATGCGTGATTGGTCATGGCCTGCATTATTGCCGACGTCTGGTTGTTCGGTCCGGATGCCGGACTGCTGCCTGTCCCGGCGACCTCGAGGTAGCCCCGGCTGCTCGCTAAACTGCCGCCCCGCGTGTTGATCCCAATATCTGGGAAGAAGCGCAAAATCGAGTGATGCCACGAGGATGCTTATGAGGCAGGATATCAATTTTCACGTATATTTTTTTCCACTCCTCCTACCTATTACTTTATGGAGCGGGCGAGTGTTTTTTTTTATCCGATCTCGAAACTCGATAGGTTATATGCGTAATTCGAATCTTTGCGGTCAAGTGCTCCGGGGGGATGAATCGTGTTTCTTGGTCTTGTTTCCTGTTCTCATTCGGTTAGTTTAGATAATTTTTTTTATATGTTTCCGGTGAGATTCTGTTTCTCGGCGACGAAAATTGTTCTTTCATGCGGATTAGCGAAAAAAGCTTTTTGCTTCTGGCGCGGCGTCTGTTTACTTAGCTTTTCATAAATAAGAAGAGATGCGTTTTAAGCAAATAAAAAATTGACGAGATGATTTAACATGTTGTTGTTATTAAGTCATTCCTTGTTTCGATTTGAAAATTGAAATACGCCCCGGTGAAAAGATATACAATTTTGCTTTACATCGAGGTACAGTATATTGGTACTATAGAATGCTATTTATGTTCGATCTTTATTACTATCGGAAAATACGTGGGATTGATTCTTTTTTCAATTTATAAATGGAATTCTTTTTCGATTTCCGGAAGTTCAGACAATATTTACTCCTAAAAAATAAATCTTTTCCACCGCGATTGAATTACAGGCAGTTGAATACAGAAATACAATTGCATATATAGCATCGGTCTAGTAACGCAAATTAAATTTTATTAACTCGAATTTAACGTTAACGGCGAAAGAAATGCCAATATTTGTTATTGAAACATCGCTGAAAATCTGTATGGTTATAGTACAATTTATCAATTTTAAACAAAACATTAAAATGAAATAATAGAGAGCTAATTTTGTTTCCAGCTTACAATGAAGTTTTAATTAGTTAGATAGCTTGACGAATTTAACTAAATTATTCTTTATCTTAAAAGTTTGATTGCTCTTTCGCTGCCTTTTCCGTCGTATTCACTCGACTTTAGGGAAAAGAATCCAGAACAAAATAAATGTATGCCCGCACCTTTTCGATATTCATTCCATTCTTTCCTTCAACCGATATATTTTGAACGTTGAAAACAAATCTAAGCACTTGACCTTGTTCATCAAGTCTCATAATAAGGAAAGTATTATGTATAATTATATTTACGATAAAAGTGGGATAGATATAATAATCACGCGATAAAATCACCCGCTCGCCGTGCAATATGCAATACAATTTAATATTTCCCACCTCCTCGCAACTTTATAAAAATTTTAAATCTCCTAATATCCCACATTTCCATACAAAAGAGTTCCCCAAACATGAACATGCACCGAAAAAGTCAATAACAACATACAATAACATTCATGCAGGCGGAACATCTAAATCATCGTCAAGGAGAGGGTCAAAGAAAGAACACCTTGAGTACTCGCCATCGAGTGGGTGGACCGATGATGCCTGGACGCCGAGTGTCTGTAAGCGGCGCAGATACGCCTGCAGCAAGGCCAGCAGCAGACGCCCGATGTCGCGTAGCCGTTCGGGGGATGTTTGCCGCCGGCGCTCGTGTTGCAGCTGCACGTGCTGCCCGAGTGTTTGGATGAGCGGCCGCCAAATCGACAGCAGTGCGGCAGTCGTGGCCATTTACGGGCGCGCAGTGCGCGCGACACCTCGGCACGGACTTCGCCGTTCAGGAAGCAGTAGAGCACCGCGACGAAGGAGCCCTGCTCGAGTCGACGGAATAATACATTTAGAATTGGCGCAGTTGATCATTTTGGGGGGTGAATGTATATTCTGGATTTGTTAAGAGTTTGAATTGAGACGGATTCGCGGAAAATCCAAGCGTGTCGAATTAACACGTTGGTGCCACCAAGTTTATGGGCTAGAACGAGTATTGTCTATGTTCAACGTGTGTAAAGTTTGTGACATAAAACGTGTTATTTTGACACATTTGGATTTGCCGTGTTTATAATTGAAATTGTAAGACAACTTTATACGTTAAGATCAAATTCTTAATGTTAGTAGATTTAGGTGGAAACTTGGCTTATTGAAGGAACCGAGATGAAAAATAACAATTTACATGTACTTTTACTTTGAATTTTCTATCGTTATTTTAATATATCCATCGAAGATTGTCTAACAGGATTCCAAATTGAATTTCAAGTAGTACAACATAGAATACGTCAGGCTTTGTTAAAAACGGTGAATGTGGGTCAGTAGTAGTGCGCGAAAATAGTCGGACACCCGTGATTTACGTATAACGCGAGCTAAAGTCTTACCTGGAAGGAAGCGAATAATTGATCGCAGAAGAGCCAGACTATTTCGACGGTTTCGTTGATTCCCATACTGTAGGACATACCGAGGAATATGGAGTAGTGAACTCCAAATAGCGGCACCAGTACCAAAGTGCTTCTGGCCCATCTCCTATACACATACACAAAAAGTAAGGCATTTCAGCGAGATTACAAGCTTTGTAGAACTTTAACATGGAATAAATAGGACAGAGTTTTAATTGAAGAAGTACAGAAAAATATAGAAAATCTTACTTGTATCGCATCGCGTCCTCCGATACTGTCGACTTGAGCTTCAACATTAGGACTCGTACGATGTTGACGAAGAGTATAAAGTTAATCTGAAACACGCACCGGGATTAATTAGCGTGTGATGGATACTTTATTTGCAGGACACGTATATGGCCGTGAAAAGGCGGACTTACGACTACGGAAAACGTCGTGGGCACTCTTATCATCTGAAAGATTAAAGTATTGTCGTGGGTCGTCCAGCAATAAGCATCTTCGAACATTGCCCGCAGAATAACCCATGTTGTGACGAAGAGACCGGGCAAACCTACCGACAAATTGAGTAACGCATTTATTACATATTGCTATAGTTTCGTTAATAATTCTTATCGAATTAAATAAATAATTATGAAGTATTTATAAATCTCGCTCATCAATGACCGTATAAATTTCCAATAAAAATCCACTTACGTTTGTCTAAGAAACGTTTCATTTACGTACATATCCAACAACATATTCGCGATTTTCTGACTAAGCTTTCGCACCGAGTATATAGCGGAGTGTAGGTATATGTATAGGCTGCGCGAACTTGATAGAGCGCAACAAGTAGTTTTCGTCATCAGCATATATATCGATATTCGCTCAGATGCCGGAGTTAAATATTTCAAGCGCATGTCCTATTGAACTGTTATCGAGCATTCCATCAATATTCATACATGCGAAAAAAGAATATCGCAGATTTAATTTTTTTATATAGAATTTTTTCCCCATTTCTATATCTGTTTCGAATTCTGACGTTTGCGAAAAATAAAAATTTTATAATCCGTTGGTTTTATGCGCTTTCTATTTGAACGGTATAACACCAAATAGTCGAAACGATTGATTTTTTTTTTTTTTTATTATTTTTGTTTTATAGAAACGAAATATATAAATTAAAAGCATAAGCAACTCACCCCAGCCGAGCACAACATAAACGGTGATGCTGGCATTCGAGTCGGCGAACAAGGCGCAGAATATGAGATTGTGGAGGTAGAGGCCCTCCATTAAGATCCAGGAGTAGTTGGCGAGTATGCAGTACTGCCAGATGCTGGTGAATGCCTTGCAGTGCCAGTTGCTCTCCATCTTGTCGACCAGCCAGTAGCTCTCGCCGTTCTTTATGAGGACGTCGGTCGAGAGGCCGACACCCACCACGAACATTATGTCCTTGAGCAGGAAGGTAAAGGCGCGCACCATGAACGAGGCGAATAGGTGCATGTGCAGGATGTTCCTTTGGCATCGTAGCTTTCTGGCGTTAAGGAGGGAGGAATTCATGCGTTTAGTCTTGTCTTTTAAACTGCCCTTGAGGGTGAAATAATCCAAAAATACTACTAGTTATGTAGTTTTAACCACTTTCTGATTTCCTTTTTGAACAAAAGTTTTGATCATATATTTTGTTTGTGATTTCTTGTATCTTTTAAATGTACCAACATTCTAGAAGCTATAGACAACTGTTTTTATAGTGCAATATTGAGCGATTTTTTTTGTTCACGTAAGCCGCTTTTGAAAGTTACGATGGTATAATGCGTTAATCTGGAATATTAATTCAGTCATGTAACAATGATACGAGCCTTTTGCGTCAAATAGGTATAGAGAGGAAAATCAGCTTGGGACGTTCAAAGCATACAAAGCTTTTGAAACCGTAAAATAAACGAGAGTATTTCGAATGGAAACGTGTAAACGAAAGCTTATTTAGCGTTTGAGTAATCAAAGAGTTTATACAAATAGTATTTCAATTCCATGCAATGGAAAGAAACATTTAGAGTAGTGAAATGTAATGTAAGGTCAAAATACAATTTGATTGTAATTTTTAATGTACTTTGTTCTCATATTCTGATATACTAAAATATTTCATGAGAATGAATGAAATTTTTAGAAAACCCTTTTTCACTATACTATTTAGGTAGTTATCTATTAAGATTTCCAATGTGACAATATTTATGTTTTAAAAATGGTTTAATTTATATATTTCGAGCATCTATATAATGCACTAGAATTAATCAACTCGTTCACACTTACTTGATACTGGCCAGGATGCAAAATGCGACGACGAGGGTAGCGAACGAAACGGCGTATCCAACTTTCGAGATGTGCTTTATCGTCGGCAGATACTTCTGCAACAGAATCGAGGCAGAACATTTAGCTTACGGTAAACGAAAACGAAAAAGGAAAAGGAAAAGATACACGCGAGACGATGGGAAAAGGCATAAATTCGTGTGTGTACACACTAAGCCTACATAGGCGCAAAAAAAAATGTGACGGCGAAGAAAGGTCGTGTTACTTCTTGGGAACAAGATATCCCTCGCCCTCACCTTATATGTCGTCCGCTCGGACCACCCTAACATCCAAAATAGCAAAAAAGAGAGAGAGAGAGGAAGTGATACGGTATCTCTCTTTGGTATATTTGTCCCCGGGAATAAATATTTACGATTCATCGGCGTCCCGTCAAACGAGCGAGTAAAAGTTCCTGCCCTTACGTATTTTTCCGCCCCACCAAATTGTATACCGAACAAAAGCTATCGATAAATATTTACCCCCATTGTCTCTGGGCCCGGACTATAATTTAACGACCGAGTTTATCGTTGAGCGAGCGAGAAATATTAAGGCGGCGTCGGGGGACACACGAGAGAGAGCGCGTTATTATATGGGCGCTAATAGTTTTTGCGCGATGCTTATCTTTTTCGCGCGCAGCATTTCTGCGAAGGGGGAAGAAGATTGTCTCGATGCCTTCTTCTCTCTTCTTTTAGCTCGGGGGATTACGAGATGAATTTGTTTTGTGCTTTTAGCTGCTTTCGGATAAGGAATTGTGTGGTGTAAAGGGATTTTACTGGTGTATAAAGTATTTTGTACTAAAATAAAATTCTTTTACTATATTGGTCCAAGGTGGCTCATTGTTTGGAATTTTATTTCGATCCGAAGTGAAATTCAAAGGCTGTCTTTGAAACGTGAAATACCAAATAGAATATTCAATTTTGATATTAAGTATAATACATTTTGATGCTTTATATGAGTGCGTTTGCAAATAAACGGTATTGGACGTATTTAAATGCTGGTTGTAAGGACGTTAATTATTCGTATGTTTCACAGGGCATCTAGTTTTTTATTAATAAGGATAAAATATTGAATATTGATTTTTACGTTCAATATTCACAAAAATAGTTTAAAAAGATAAAAAATTTGGAGAAAGCTCAACTTGCTGCGATACAAGTTGCTTCTTTTAAGTAAACGTTTTTATGTAAACCCATTTAAATAAATATTAAAATGTGTTCTTTATAATTGTATAATTTCTGCATGTAAAAGGAAAGGAAGTTTGTAATAAATTCCGATGCTATTGGAACGGGCAAAACTTTGACAATACTCGGGAACCGGAGCATGTCGCGACGCGTAAAAATGTATATTATTGAGTTTTGTACGTATGAATGAGGGATGAATCTTCCGTCGTAGGATCGATCGGAAATTGAAATTCTCGACAATGTAATGTGCTAATCGGCTTGGTAGGCACTTCCTGAAGATGGAATATAGGTCAAACATTTATGTTTTAACAATAGCATCGCAAAACTTATTTTTCAACTACATAACAAAAGTTGCCCCTAGACTTGTTTACTGGCAATTCAATATTATTGTTAAAACAGTTTTACGCTTCTATACAACTGAAGCGATAAACATTTACAAGGAAAAGTAGTCCGTTCGACAATTTATAACTTCATTTTTTTCATTTACTACATGTGTAAAGGTTGTTAATAATTTTCAGGATAGAAAATACCATTTTTGTATATTTGAGCAAAGCTCATTTAATGGCATTCCATATAAATGTGATAATCTTATTTGATGGTAAATAAAAAATAATATTTATTTAAAAATCCATTATCTGTACTGAAAACGAGAAAAAAAAAATAAATGTTATTATTTTAGCGTTTATTACGTTAAAAAGTATCTTGTTTTCAAAGCTGAATTTAATATATCAATATGATTGAA
Organism: Megastigmus stigmatizans; assembly: GCA_900490015.1. Classification (NCBI taxonomy): domain Eukaryota; kingdom Metazoa; phylum Arthropoda; class Insecta; order Hymenoptera; family Megastigmidae; genus Megastigmus; species Megastigmus stigmatizans. Next base: position 8,665 of record UELV01182363.1, read on the forward strand.
TACACATTCGTGCAATGCAAATAAACGAAGCGCGACGCCTTTGTAATATCACATTTCAATCTATTTTTAATTATTCCATACTATTGCCCGAAACCTTCTTTTGATAATTTCTATTTCGAGGTATTCGTTGAGTATGTGGAATAATATTTTGCGTGTCGCACAGTATCAAACAATCGGTGAAAATTATAAAGAATTAAGGCCATCGCCGGATTCCTGGTATACATTTTATTCCTGGGATTTCGGTACTCCACGAATTTTCAATGCAAAAAGAAAATTTCGCACGATAATTTAGTTATTTTCCACTCTCTCTCGAGTTCAGCGTGTTTTACACTTTTATACATACTTTCGGTAAATAGAAAAATAGCTTATTGCCACCGGAAGACTCTCCTTTTACTCTTGGAAACTAAAGCCTGCACAGATCATTACAACGCGCTCGTAAAAATCATCGCAATTACAAGCGCGCATTTACATCACACTCGAGCCTCGACGAGAACAGAATCCTTTCATCCATTCCCAGGCAAAAGGCAAGACGTTAATTCGTAGCAACAGCAGGAGGAGCGAGGAAAGGCCCATGTTACGCGCATGCAGCGTCACTAATCAACGAAAGGCAATCTCCCCAGCATAGTCAAACTTGGCATTTCAATGGGGCGCCGTTTAAGTACCACCCACGATCGTTTCCTTGCTACGTTCTCTCTCTCTCTCTCTCTCTCTGCGTGTTTATAGTATCCCCACAGGCACCTCGAGCGCACAATTTCTGTTGTGTGTGTGTGTGTGTGTGTCCGTTTGAGATGAGGAGGAAATCGCCTCGTGTGTATACCCAAAACTTTCACCTATTATACGCTACACACCTTTGTCTATCCGCCCCGTGTATATTATATATGCATATAATTTATGGAGGCGCATTATGCAGACTTTGGTGTGTATACGGCTGACCTGTCGTTGCGATAATTACAGGTTATTATGTATTTATCATTGAAGATCCGGATATTCTACTCAAAATTATTGTTAAGCTCTTAACTTTGTGACCCAAGTAAAATAAGGTTTTGTATAATATTGAGTATGGTGCAATTGAAAAATTGAATATAAATTGAATTTATAAATACGTATAAAATAGAAGAGGGTTCGTTAAATTTATATTCCATTTATAGAACGCGTATTACACAAAATCCGGGTATTTATACTTTGCTATCGTGTATATTGCACACAAAATGCAAACTGTTTCCATGTACTCTCATCCGTATACGATATAATAAAAGCCATAAAATCTCCCTTAACGAGACCCATGTTCACCATTGTCTGTTTATTCAAACTAACGATTCGCGGAAATATCGCCATCGCGAATCGCCCACGTAACGAACGATACAACCATGTAGCCTTAATCAGTATAATATTACGACGTACAACGTGGGATATCCAAAAACACTCACACACACACACATATATATATATATTATACGTACCCCTATAGAGGTGACATTGTCGGACTGCATATCGGGCAGGTCCATGAGAACTGTAACCAGCTGATCGCGAAAGCATCGCGTGTAGTTGCTCCAGGTGCTGTTACGCTCGGCGCTCCAGTACCACTGGCCGCTGTTCATGCAATGCCGCGTCGCGTTCGCCTATAGTGTACCAGAAAAAACACACACACAAATCCATGTATGAAATTGCATATAGATGGTTTATTTTTTATTTTTTATTTTATACCGATGTGGGTCAATCTCGGTCAAAACTACAAGTCTTCGCTAGCGTAGTTTATTTTATTCGTTCGATAAATAATTTGTTCGATGACAAAAAAAAATGATTGTTCTTTAGCGATTTTACGTAAGTATCGAACACTTATGGGAATGAAACTAATTCTTAATGAATCGTTTAAAATCGTGAAGAATCCACTTTATACGGTGAAGTTTAGACAGTTGGAATTTCAATTCCACTTCCCCTTGACCCGAGAACTCAAGCTATATACGTACGATGCCTGCTAAACTCCGCAGACTCGTTAATTATATCTCGCCAAAATCATGTGTATATAACGTTCGACTCTGCCACCAAAGGCTGCCGCATTCGCGTATACCATGCGCTCTTGCATGTGCATGTGCTTCCGATTTGTGCGCCTGACTATATGCAGCTGTTCTGCGTGTGATTAGTGTTATGCGTCGCTCCGATTATCTACAGGTGGAATATTTCCCTATTGTTTATGAAGTTTCCGTATTATGAGCAAACCCAGCGAGTGCACAAATTTATTTTCTCTTGTAAAGTTGTGCTTTATAGTCAATCGCGATACAAATTTAGCTTTGGATTTTTTGCGCAATTGCTTATTTCGCGAAAACAAACAAAGCCAATTGAAAAATATCGCGTGTGTCACGAGCGAGAAAACAGCTGACTATTTTTTTTCTTAAGGAGGGCACAATTCATTAGATGATTTAGCGAGTAGAACTCATCCAATATTTGGTGTCTACCTACATGTTGACCGAGTGAACATAGACGTTTCTTGTGTATCGTGGCACAACTGATCGAATTTGGTATAAGCATCATCGATAAATTTATCCGATGATGGCAATGAAAATGATGTAACGTGTTTACGAGCGATAGGTAACAGACTAATAGCGGAATACCTGTTTACCGCGGTTAAGAAAAAGAGTGGTTTCTTTAACCTTTAGACTGCCGAAAAATCTATATGTATAGAGGCTATGATATGTGATGGAAATTTTACATAGATTATAAATGAGATGTAAGTACAAAATTCGGGGACTTTCTAAAGAGGATCAAAGCTCACCAAATTCTGACAGTTTAAAGGTTAAGCTTCTCATGTATGAAAGTTGTGATTCTTTTTATATTTGATATATTTTATAGAAAGATATATTGGATAAATCATGAATTACAAATTTGCTAAAAATATTATCATCTAAAAATATTTTAAAGTAGCTCTTATACTTGCTTAGCGATTTGTGATTTTTGAAAATTCTAAGAAGGCTATCTAATTCTATATTTCAATCTTCTTATTTAGATTAAATTTAATTTCATGTAAATATAAGAGAAAAAAAACAATGTTAATACAATATTAAAAAAAGAGAAAATCCAAAATAATCCTACACAACTGTTCTTTGATATTTAAGTAAATCTAGAAATTTAGTTAAATTAACGTGTCTTTACGGTACAGCAGTAATAGTGGCACAGTCGATCCCATCTTATTGTTTCCCCAAATTATTTAATAAATTTCAGAGAAAGAGCAAATCGCCGCGCCACTCTATTACCGCCCTAAACTACCGAATTTACTTTCGGCCCAATACCTCTCGCACATCCCCTATCCTAAATCACCACCTCGCACAAATGAGGAAAACGAAAAGAAAATGTCCAAGCGAAACTCGATAGCAAAGACATAAAAAAGACCGGAGCCTAAGCTGAGGAATAACACAGCGACGTCCGAATAATCTAAACCGTCGCTAAAAGAACGAAGGGATTTCAACCGCGGCTCGCCTACATTGGCATCGACCTTCTTCTTTCTCTGTTTTTTTTTTTTTTTTGTTGCATCGAATCGAAGACGAGGGAGTGAGTGTGCGTTGGAGTGGCGGCGACAGCGGGGAAATGCTCAATGAACCTGCAAATCGAATCCGGCTATGTAATGCGGACACGATTGAACGGCTGCCTCGCCGGGCGGCGTCGACGGCCAGCACAGGATACCGTCCCACGTTGTCGGACACCAGCCTGCGAACAACATAATTCCATGTTTGTTAATTGATCGACTATTATACCTCGGGTTATATGATACAAATGATTTTTTTCTTGGCTATTAGAGCTTTTTTTTTCTTATTATTTGGAAAAAGCAGCAACAATATAGCTGTTATATCTCTTTTTCTGTCGCGTATACAATCATTCGTTTTTAAGCTTCTGATGAAAAACACATGAATGCTGCGTGCAACGAATGGAGTATGTAAAAATTTTATGTGCGGATGGCAGAGTCTGATTGAAAGCTTTATAAATGCAGATGAGTCTGGAAAGCTCGGGAAAAGAATTGGTTTCAAAAAAAAGGGAGATGGATTTACGAAAGCAACCGACGAAAAATATGAAACTCTGTTTCAATCCACTTTTTTCAGAACGCAATGCTTTTTCGAATGTGTGAAATTAATTTTTTTTCACTCCGTTTCGAAGTTTTTTAATCAAGAATTTATTTATTTATCAAATGTTGCGTTTCATGGATTCACATTCTTTATTGTTTATTTATAACAATTTTGTTTATTTCAGGTAGTATATTAAATAATATTAATGGACTCTTTTAACAGCATTAAATTATTATTTTATTAAGTCTTTTATCAACAAATTTATTTTATGGTAGAATAATTTGGGGCAACATAAAAGTACGCATAAATCTCACTGGTTACTACAATAACTTTTTTCAATTTTTCAAAAAATAAATATAGTAATTTTAACCTCTTTTTAAATAGTTTTATATAATTTTAATAAATGTATGTAAGATTAAAATACAGGATAAAAAGTAACGACACTAAAATTTTAGTAAAATTTTAATAACTTGTGATTATAAGAGTTCAAACATATTTAACGACCATCACTCACGTATTATTTCGCATTAAAACCATTTTGCCACAGCTTCAGAGTTTAAAATTTCCTTTAAATTTTTACGCTTTCCATTCACTTAGAACAATTGGATTACTTGCATTTAAATGATAAAGTTTCCTAGTTACGGAAATTCCCTTTTAAAAAGATCAAAGATAAACTGGAATTGCATTCAAATTTAATTAAAACATTTAAATAATTGATAATTCAAAAATTCAAGTTACGCGGAACAATGTAACAGCTTTTCTTCTGTAGCGTTACAACTTTTCCAAGTAATTTCGTGCCTAGAAAGTGAACAACCAGATCTTCGATTCACATAATTTTCAACTCCATTTCAGTTTGAGGAAGAGTAAAGACTTTAAGCTCGGCACTGCGTATCTGCTTGTCTTACCAATCTCGGACATTATCTACTGCGGCCAACTTTTTCCTCTCGCCTTTTATACAGTTCCAAATGTTTTAAATGATTAAGTAGATCCTTGCAAAAAGTTAGCTATCGCAAAGTAAATTTATACGCTAAAGCAATTTTTGGATAATTTAACCATCACAATGAGCCAAATTTTATTAAAATAGATTGTACGTCTGAATTTTTCCATCAAAAGATTGACACAAATGTTTTTGATCATTTACCTAAAGCAGCTTGAAGATTAAACAAATCTTACTTTAACAATGCTTATTTCAGTTCTTCGAAAGAAGCTGGATGAAGGGAATGTTTCTAAAATTTATCAAAGAATACCTTCAAATAATCAAATACAAGTGCGTGCATAATATAGAAATTCGCAGTTAATAAATTAATCTTTTCTTAAAAATATTTCGTTACAGATTTTAAATATTTCTTCCGACTAAATTACAAGACAATTTGATAAAGCACAACATTTCAATAACATCGCACAGAAACCAAATAGGCATAATATTTTATTCTTATAAACAATCGATTTCCAGAAGAAAAAAAAAATTGTCTCCGCGATAAGACATATTTCCTGGAATACCGAGAGAGATCAAGACAGTCGTTACCCCAGCAACTGCATATACCTACTCCAGCGAAACGCATTAATAATCTTTTTATCATCCGCCGCGGATCCGCAGCAGAAAAATGTATAGGCGATAAACAGGAGATCGCTGACGCGGTCCAGGGATATTATACCTATATAACGTAGACCGGGAATGTATCGAGGACAGATATACAGGTTTCTCCACTGCTATAATAATAATGCGTATATAAAAGTGTCGCTCGACCGGATCGGTTGTAAAGCCCGGGGGGACTGCTGTTACTGCAACAATAGTAAGACTCACCGCTCGCGCTCTTATATATAACGATCCGGGAGTATTTTCAAGCTGTTGTTCGCGCAAAACGGTTATAAGACGCACATCGCAATGTCTGACGACGCAGAATTATATATCCCGCACTTCCTTACCATCGCCAGTATTTCTAGTAGAACAGAACGCGAAAGAAAGTAAGACATTGTTTAGCTCGAGGCCGCATTATTTAGATTATACGCGGACAGGAGAACTGATTAAAGCTGTGCGATGCACTCGTAGGCGCGTCTATATACATCTAGGATACATGGATGTTGAGCGAATCTGAAGTCGACCTATACTATATCAGGTACATATATATCGATTTTGGTTATAGCCGCGTTTATGGGCGATGGCAGAAGGAGGAGAGAGGCCGCGACGTGTATCGCGGTAATTGCCTATTAGGTGTGTATTATACACGAGCCTCTGAACGATTTGCCGATACATTTTTCTTCGCGGGATCTCGGGTTTTCTTCTCGCGAGGACGGAAATTGTCTGTTACTCGGGTGTCGGGATTGGATGTGTGTATGCTGTATAAGCTTTCGGTGGAGAAATCGAGTGGGCTTTGATGTCTTTGCTACAGTGGGTGAATGATATAATGCTTTCGTTATAGGAAGCGTAGAAATTTCCGGTCCAGATATTGTGCGGTTGTGTATAATGAGTGGATCGTTTGAAATTTGGTCTCAAGTGACTCGTTGTCGTTAAGGTATTGGTGGGATATTCCGTTTTTTTTATTGATGTATACGTATTGAAATCTGGCGTTGAAACATGCAAAATCTCTGTGCCAAAAGTATGCTATATGTGAAAAAAAAAATAAGAAACTGAATATTAAATAATGGAATTTCTAAGCCAAATATAAAAAAGATTTTGATCGAGATTCAATTTAAATGCACCTAATCTGTACAAAAAACAGTTGTAAAAAAAGTTAATATTTACAATTCAAATGTTGAATAATAATCAGAACATAGTTAGTTCGGCATTTGCAATCAGTCAGCAGAACAAATTGCAGCAGGAACAAAAAAAAGAAGACCGTGATTACAAGTACAGATTCTCAAGTCGACAATCCGGAGTTTAACAAGAGAGAAACAGAAATTCGCGTGTCTAGAGAAGAAGACTCTGTCGACAGGAGTGTACGAAGTTTATGCCTGCAGGAATAAGTAATTTTGCGCTTCGGAGAGAATCTTGAAAAACTTATATATCACCGAGCTGCGCGAGGAAACTCAGAGTCTAGAAAATCGGCTTTTTCTTTTACCTCCCACGGGTTGCGAGTTCAATCCTGAATCGCTATAAATCATGAACGAGAATTCGTGCAAATTAGAAAATAGTTACGATGTAATTGCTGAAGAGAAGATCGGCGTCAATTAACCCTTATATAGTAACTGCGCTTTACATCGATGACCATTCAACAATACAAAGTGCGACGAAAGCCCTTCAGTTCTCGCTCCAGCTGATTAATTCCAGTTACAGAACATTCGGCCGACAATGCGACAAAAGAATTCGACCTTGCGCGATTGGACGTCCGTCAACGGCTCCTCCGAGAATTACCTGCATAAATTATGTTTTATTATCGTCCCGGTTTCGCTTTGTGGAGCTAATTGAAAGCCCTCGTCAGTTGTTGCTCACTGGACTCTCTCGCGTCTCGGTGATATATAAAATTCTTTCTCGGAATCGTGCGTGGGCATATTTTCACTTTTCAATCAAATTGGATGACACGGTCTTTTTCTTTTTGTTGATTGGTGTATTATTGTCTGGTTTCATGAAACTTTAATCAACGTCTCTTCAACGATTCCAATTTAGTATACGTAGGTGCGATAACGTGATTTTAACGAAAAGGGTGAGATCTTTTTTCTCGTTCATACAGTAATGGAACGGCATTTTACGAGAAAACATGCGAGAAGCTCATAATGTGCCTCTTTTTTTCCCCGCATCTGCGATTAATCTCATCACACACCGAGAGTATCATAAAATTCATTCCGCGAATATTAATATTTTTATATCCCGGGCAATAAATCGTTTTCCACCCTATTTTATACGTGACCCCAAGTATCACTCGAGATCTATTATAATATTTTAATGTGTAAATATCGGATTACGTGCCTCATGTGCGGATAAGAGATCCGACTTTCGCCTCGTGCATATAATCGCCATCGCGATTCTCTCGCGAACAAAAAAAAAGGAGGTACGATGTGTTTGTCGCGATATATAAAAGGTATATAAAGAGAGAGGACGCGGAGTAGAGAATAATAAAGCGTCGAGCTCGGCTTAACGACACTCGACTCTATTAAGCGAGGCGTTTATTTAAATTGTCCAAGCTAATGAGTCTCCATAAAAAGCCACGCGACGGGTGTCCGTTATAAAATTATAATTGAACCGCGCGCGATTGTTCGTTTTGCGTCACTGTCTCGCTTATATATACGTGGAATGCAAAAAAGCGGGTTTCGCTATGCGTTTAAGAGCTTTCGAGAGGTGTCGCGGAAGTTCATCATTAGTACGCGATTAATTCGCAAGCGGCTACTTTTGTCTCGCGCTGCGTACACTGTTTCTTTTTTATCCACTTGAATTCGTTGCAGTTTGGACAAAATGTTGATTGTCTCTTTGGTCAAGTTTGAATGGTAAATTAGCGTTGAAGTCGCCTCTAAGGGTGTAATATTGTTTAGGAACACTGTGGTAATTGCAGTTTATGCGAAGCAGCAAAATAAATCGCGATATGGTTTTACCCTCACTCTGATAGAAACATTATCGATATTTTGGTTAATTATTGGTTAATTTTCTCGTTAAAAACGTCACGCTAACATTATTACGTTGTTAAAGATAAAAATTGATTTTGTTCATAAAAACATTATAATCTATTGACAACAACTGAAAGTATGACCATAATTTTAGATATTTATAATAAGATTTTAAGATTTATTTCGGCTGAAGATGCCTCCATTTGAATAATACGTTAACCAAACAAAATGGTTAATTTTCTACCAGGGCAATTAATTATTTAGAATCAAATAAAAAAGTACCTACAAATAGATATTATGGGCACTATCGTCTTGCACAGGACGAGTTATATCGTATAAATGAACTATATAAAGGTCGTCCGGGGGGTCTGCATTATAAATAGAAAAAGGATATTACAGTGCAACTTGAACGGTAGAAAAAGCACAGCTGCAACATCCCCGTGCATTGTCGAGGTAATCTTTGTAATTGAATCTTTATTCAAGCTTCGGTAAAAGAGAATCCCAGAACAAATGCAGTAAATTGGGCAGGAGTTTCTATTTCAACTCAGCTTATATACGTAGTCTCGATGGCGTTTTTGTTTATCACCGACAATAAATCATTCTTCATATAGCCTTTTTCTTATTTAATGCTCTACTTAAATAATATTAATGCATTAATAAAATTAGTGCTACTTATTTTTACTCAATGTTCTCATATCATATCCTCTACAGTTACCCGAAAAAACTATAAAAGCAGTCTCCCTACAATTCCAAGTCACGTAATATCCGCATAACTCATTATACGGACGTTCACAACATCCAATAGTCGTTAATACACATCGTTTGCACGACACTGCATCGCGCGCAATGCGGGTTTGGAAAAAAGGAAAAAGTAAAAAATACGAGCTAATATGCAATGCGCGCAACAGCGGTTGACACATACCGGCCTGGGAGCTCGTCCCATTTTTGCAGTCCTGCGCCTGCAGCTGAAGTATTTTATCCTGGATGCTCGGGCTGTTGTAGTCGCCATCCTCCTGCAACGTGAAAAAAAGAGAAAGAGAGTGAAACAGTGCAAAGCATTGCGTAAGAATAAATTTTAGTCCTACTCTCTTCTTTTCCCTTCATTCCCTCCCTCCCTTTTGGCAACTTTGCGGGAGACGTTTCTTTTCTTTTTTTTTTGGTTGTTGTCTCAGTTGCGAGTGATTTATGCTATTGTTCGGTGAGGATTCGGGGCTAATTTGTGTGCAGTTTTGTTATGTGGGGTTGTTGGTAGTGACACCGGATAAATCTTTACGCAAATTATAAGTTTGCGTTTGAGGACTTGTGCAGAGATTATTCATTTTTTATGTTGAATCGAGTAATATATGGGTATAAATATTTCATTATAATTATGACCTAACTTTGCTGAGACATATAGACATATAATTTAAAGCCAAGCTGCGGCGTAATTCGAAAGTTTTTTAAACAAATTTCATCAATCTTTAAAACAACTAAAGCTACTTCAGTAACTTTTTTTTTTCCTACTCAAGTATTACAATATTGGTATTATAACTTTGCGTGATGAAATAATCTAGATGTAAAAAGTGTCTGGGCGAAATGCTGACAGACTGCTTAATTAAGGTTTTTTCATTCTTGCCTGGGTGCTTTACTTAATTGCATTATAAATAGCATTTTTTAAGCCTTACACCATATACGTATTTATCAAGAATCTGCATGAAGTTTTCTATGCATAAATAACAAGCATTATAACTTATACTAAGTTTGATTAATAATACCTTATTAATTAGACACACTTTATAAATATTTATTGCTTTAATATAATACTAATGGAGATTTTTATGCATTATACAAAATGTAATAATGCAATCAATTACGAGTTTCAACTTAATAAAGAAATACAGTTTTCAAAATTAACGCCATCACCAGCCAACAAATACAACGGATCCCAGGAATGCCAAAAGAAGATTTTCACCTAGCGAATCCAATTTCCTCACGCCCCCCGCAACATCCCAGAAATCCCCACGAGCAGGAACGCAACTCCTATAATACAAAAGTACAACGCGCATATACGCGAGCCGCAAAGATTTATTTCCCTGCGAACGAAAAGAAACAATAGCAGCCGCCGCTGCCGCCGCTTCTCCCCATCGAATATTCGATATAACCATCGGCGAACACGCGAGAAATATCGAAACGCAGCGAGAGAGAGAGAGAGAGAGGAAAAAGAGCGACGACACGCCACATATATATAGTCGGAACTTTTTCCGATAATTTCCTTTCAGCGCGTGTGAGAACACCTACGCGTGCGCGACTTTTGATTTTTCTCCGGTGCGGCGCACTTGTTTCAGCTGCGATGCTATGGCACAAGTTCGGTCTGAATTTCGTTAAAAAGTTGGCCCGCCTATAGAACAGAAAGAGAGAGAGAGAGAGAGAGAGAGAGAGAGAGAGAGAGAGAGAGTTGGAATACAAGTGACCACGGATGTAGCGGCGCGCGGAGATTCAATAAAGAGCGAGAGAGTCTCTGTGTTTCTCCCGCTGCTCTTGCGCTAAACTCGGCCCGAGCCTAATTTCATTGCGAACGTGATCTGCACTGCAGGTCCGGAACGTCGCTCTTCTGCTGTTGCTACTGCTGCAACGACTTTTAAATGCGCGTCCGCACGTCCCTGGCAAAGTTTTTCCAACCACAGAGATTTTCCTCTACCTATTTTTTTTGTCCCGGCGTTTGTTTTGGTTTCGGTTGTTTTCTTTTCTTTTTTTTTCACCGAGATTAGAGACGAGTTTAGAAAGAGTTGGAGGTATAGATTGTGGTATATTTGACGCTTCATTGATTTTGTATGGGTGTAGGCGGTCTCTTTTTTGCAAAATAATTAAGTTGAGTATGTATTAATGTTAAATACAGATGTTGGAATTCAAAAGGGATTCGCGTAGGTAGAAGCGGTTCAAATTAAAAAATTGATATACATATACGACTTTAAATAAAGGTATGATGAAATAATGCGAGCCCTTTTTTAAATTAGAAGTGAAGTATGATGATGAAATATTTTAATATATTTGGTTTGTTCAAATTGTTATAGCTTTGATATGTAAGAATTTTGTAATACGTCGGATATAAAAATAATTATTGCCATTAATGAATAGCTTTTTATTTATTTAACAAATGCATACATCTAAATTGTAAAATTAATCTTCATTTACTAAATTGAAAAATGACAATTTGAAAATATGTAAAATTCTTTATGAAATACAACTGTAAAAACCGTTTCTTTATTAACCTCGCGCCCGTTAAAAAGCAAGACACGTACTAGTCGCAAGCCAGCGAAACGAAAAAACTTTCGTCCCCACAACAAAACCAATTCACTTTATATGATAAACTCGTTCAAATCTAAATTTGACGATTTTACAATTTTACTCGAGCGAGTAATCTTTTCCCACGTGAATTAACTTTTCATTCTCGAAAGGTTTAAATTTTAATTTAATACAACAAATATTTTCACCAGCCAAAGTCTTAAGATTCCAAGCCAGCCACCAAAGATATCGTTGCGCAAACTTTCTATATCTATAACATAGGATTTACCACCTTGTACAGAGCCAATACACAGACTTTGTCAACTCGTCTTCTCCGTAGGCGAATGAAGCGGACAGTTATTACACGCGCAGCGAACGTTACAACTTTTGAAATTGGATATAGAGGTTGTGTCGATAGTACACAAGGATATGGTTGAGTTAATAGGCTATAGCAACGTCGAATTTGTGGCGAAGCTTCGGCTGAGGAATTCGCTCAATAGTTGCTCACAGCGGAATTTCGGTTTTTACGACTTTCGCGCGTAGGATGAATGATAACTTGTTTGTCTGTTTAATCAGTCAGTGAGTTTTGAAACTGCTATGTTGTTTCGTTTACGCACGAGAATCAAACTTGGATGGAAATAGTCCGGATCGCATATAGTCGTACTTGAAGGTTTCGAGACAAGGCCTATAGGATCTAATCTTAATGTTTTCCGAGGAGTTGGCCCCGAGAAATTTAGCAAATGACGACGCTTACGAATAACTTTCCGCGAGCGTTAAAGTTATATTTAAGTTTACGATGAGTATTGAAGGTGCTGATGCGCATCCTCTCAACATTCGCCGAGGTGACAAGTATAGTTCCGAACGTAATTATATATAACTCGGTCTTATTAATTAATTTTCTGTGTTTTTTTTTAAAGGGTAGTAAAAGCTAATTGTGCGGATATATACTTTGCCAATAAACCTATTATTTTTACGTTCTAGTAATAAAAATCTGGATTAAAGCCGGTCTCTTGGACTTGACACAATAAAAAGAAGTCTTTCAATTAAAGTTCTATAGTCGTAACTTACTTGTGGTTAAGATGAAGAGATCCGAGTTAATGACAAGTGTGGCTGAGATTAGGATGAGACGATTGTGACTCCGGAATATCCTTTCGGGAATAATGTAAATGGCATCCTTTTATCTTAACTGGTATAGGAAATGACAATATAAGAGATTTGTATTGAAGGATTTCTCTGATTCTTCAAAATTTTAGTCTTATACGATTTTGTTGGATAAGATGGACGAATTATTGATATAATAAATTTCAGTGGTAAAATTAAATAATAGACTGGTGAGAACTAAGGGAAGTTTTGAATATTGGTATGACCTTTGCGAAGGAAGTAATATTTCATGGTTCAACAACTTTATCGTAGAAAAGCACAATAAAATGTATGAAACAAATGGGTATTGTGTTGTCGCACGCAAATAGTACGTTGGGAAAACCAGTTCGAAGACTTTACGCGAAAGCTCGCTGTAAAGAAGACTTCGAGGGGATTCGGTAATTAGGAGTTGGAGGTAAGAGGATTCGCCAAATTGTCCTTTCTCGCTCGACGTGAAACATTCGTTTACAGCGACGAACGAAATTAAGTACTTCAAGCTAAAGATATTTTCACAATGGACAAAAAGACGATCGATCGAAACTTGAATTGAGCCCTTAAATGCGGCGTACACCTTTAATTGTATTCTTTAGAAAATTTATACACAAAGAGAGATTGGTTCGCGCTGAGATGCAAAATTTAGAAGGAGAGGGAAAAAGAGAATTGCGCAAGTCGAGACTTTGTGTAGAATTGACAAAGGTCGATGTGAAACTTGCATAGGGATACAATGTCGCAAGAGTCGAACCCTTTTAAATTAATTTTTCATCCGCGTTCAAAGTGGATACGTCGATCTTCTGTCCAGTGTTTTTGATACAGAACCGAGAATGAAACATTCAATGTTGAGATGGACATACGCAGTTTAATCTGCGCGTCTGTGAAATTTTCATTTCAGGGTAGGTAGCCAGTACACATTTCCACTGGAACTATCGGCTTGAAATCCTAGGACATTACAGAGGAAATGCTAACTGGATATTTATTCGTTAATGTGTTGCCAACTGGAAAAACTATCTTATTAATCCAATTCGAGTACTTATAAGTATCTATATAGATATTAATCATCTTAGAAAAGTATGTAGGGAAAATTCTCTTCTAGAATCAATCCATCTTAAAAAATACTTATTTTATATGCATTAAAAATATTACGCTGCATCTTTATTAATGAAAAATACCGAGAATATGTATCCTGACAGAAAACCTCCTGGCGTAACTCGCAAGATAGTTAATTAAAAACTGGATGCACATACGACGGATAAACGCAGTGACAGGAATGTAGTAAACGCGCGTTAATTAAAAGTCTTTGTACTGTCTATTTTTATTTTTATTCAGACCAAATCAATTTATGGGGAGATGGTGAACAAAAACAAAAGGCATTCGCTGTGAGCCGTGAAATTCAGAGAATTTCAGGTAAGAGCAGGTGGGAGGCAGAGGAAAATCGAATGAAAGCAATTGGATGCGCGGCAATCACAAAGAATTTAAATGCGTTTCCTTCATAATTTAATTCTTTGTTATTTAAACGACAGGTTTAAGCAATACCCACGCATTTCAGCGTACATTATAATTGCATTTGTTTGCCATTACATGTGAATACAGTATAATAAATTGTGATGATTGAAGAGTCTGTTCAGTTAATTTGACCGTTTTTAAATTTATTTATAATTTATTCTAACTTCTAATAAATGATCCGAGAAGAAACTTTTCAGCAAAATTGGCATAGTTTCAAATTCGACAAAAAAAGAAAAAAGAAACGAATTCCTCTGCAACCCCAGTGTCACTGCTCCGATCTGGCAAATAATTCTGATCGAAAACTCAACAACGTAACGGCAGACGCAATCAAGCGACTGTTATCGTATGCCGCATATGGCCAACACTTCGCTCGCTTTACAATGCATGGGATCATATCCAAAGTCCCCGAACGCCTAGGCGCGTGGAAGTTATATATATAACGATTCACGCGTCGAACCGGCCGAATTCGTTTGAACCCAAAACTCCATTATATGTATAGACTTAGACTACCCCCGAACTCATTATCGAACTTCTCAAAGCAACGAGTTTATAATACTACAGTCGCTCGAGCTCACCTCATCTGTGCTATATACCATAACACGAGTAATTAAATTTTGCTTGGCTGGACGCGATTTATATAATTATTGCTCAATTTCATAGAGATAGTAAATGTCGGTAAGATCCCTAATTTTGAAAGAGCGAGAAACGTCTTGCTTACAAGTGCAAAGTATGATCTTGTTTGCTTATCTTAATCTTTATTTAATTATAGTCATTCAGCACTCGGACCGTACGTCGAGAAATTCTTTTGTATAAGCTTGATCTAATTCTCGTATTGACATTGAATATTAATGATATATCACAAATATTGGTTGAGACTGGAATCATTCGAAATCTTCGTTTGACCAAGAAGCAAGAAGATGAATAGGAAGAGAAGAATTAATAATGTTGGAAATAGGTAATCTCTGAAAGAGCGCGTTGTAGGAAAATAAGGATTCCCTCAAAAGTTACAAGTTTCGGGGAATCTCAGCTCATGTGAAGTATAATCTTCGCGAATAATATTCATGGTAACCCCCTTAATTTGTTAGTAAGAGAATTTGAATACGTATTTTAAATTTACACGAGCCCAATTGAGTTTTTTTTTTTCATTATACGCCCACATAATGAATGAAATACTGTAATAAACGTTGGTTTAATGTATACGTTTATTATAACAAAAAGTTCTTAATAATATTTACGGTGGCGTACCGAATGTAAACTCGATTATAGTTCGTGGAAATCAAAAATAATTCTCTTTAAAAATCAACCGGAAAACGATAAATTTTACTTCCATCGATGTCGCAATCGCTATTTGGATCAAGTGTATAAAGAAGGGAAAAAACGTCTGTATTCTCATTAAATAGATCCGAGTTTTCCAGATGTGTCCAGTAAAAAAAAAAAGAAGTCGCAAAATTTGCTCAGTTATCGGAGCTCTCCCAGTGGCCGCAGCTCACGGGGAGGCCTCACCAATTAACCTGATGAGCGAGGAGCAGCTGTAAGAGTTAAGGAGCGGCTAATACGAGATTTTCACCTTGACGATCGATTTTTAATTAAGAAGATGAAACGGCGACCGGCCGATCACCGCCGAAATCTCGAGGGGGACCCTATCAATTTTTTTTTTTCCTTCTCATACCGAGACTATAGTCTCTATAGCCGAAAAAAGTATTAAAGCGCGCATCGATCACGAGACTCGATTAGATTAGATTGCCATAGTCGTTTCTCTCTCTCTCTTTTTTCCTTTCACTCTCTGTCTGGTCTTGTACACAGCACATGCGTTGGAGCCTTGTTTTTACTTGAATAAGGTATATAGAGTCGAGCGATTAGTGAGTTTGCTCGACAAGTGTCTCTTCTCTTGGTCGAACCCCTTGATAGGCGCTGACTTGTGTATATGTATTTGGAGAAGATGAAGCGAGTTAAATGGATGGGAAAGGGCTTGTCTCCGAGTTCAGAAATTAATTAAGTCTTTGTTTAGTGTGTAAAAACTTTGTGGAAGTGTTTTAACATTAATAATACGTTCAATTTCGATTCTCGTTTATTTTTTAAAGTACAGATTGCATTTGGGACGATCAAATTGATTTGATATGCTTCAAATTTCGCAATTTGTTGCGTTTTGTCGATAATTTAAATTAAATGCCTTGCACGTGTTACTCAACACCTGTATTATTGTCACAATATCGACAGCTGTGGGTTTATCTGGAGTAATAAGTAGATACATATCGAGCCGAGTTAGTCTTCTTTACTTCAAAACCATAATTTACTTTGATAAGGATCTGTATATATCGCGTTATCAACAGTTTTTGAATATCTTAAATAATAATAAATTATATATAATAAAGATTTTACAGGAGATGCTATTATATCTGAATTGCATTCGAAGTACGGATATTAAGATTTCTAATTGCCATATTCCGATTTCGATTCTAGTACGAATGGATTTTGAATGGAAACGTAGGTTGTAACATCGAACAGAAAATAGAGCAGATATTTTATTAGATATAGCCTCAGGCTCACGTTCGTAAAATTATAAACGAATAAAAGAAAAGAAATTATTGTATACATCCACAAATTTTAAAAATAATTTTCGCGTTGTATAATAAACAATTAAAATATTGTCCCTTCAGTCATCGACGACAAATGCCACCAATCCGTCATAATCCAGAAAAACTGCAATAGAATCCCAACGAAAATTCACCGAGAACTTCGCTTAACCCTCGCGACGTCTACGTCACCCACAAAACCCGCAGACAATATCACGCAAAGACTCTCCCTTACGCATTAGCTCTCATCTATCCCACGCGTCCCCCCCCCCCTTATATACACACGCACACACGAGTTTTCTTTGGTCACGCAATGATGAATCGCGTCGCGTCACCTCGAGAGCCTGTAAATCATTAGCGGAATTCAGTGCGAGCGCGTCAATGGGCTTTTATCAGCCTGCTAATTATTTACCCTGCACGAGTCGGGGAAGAGTAGATATCTATATATATATGATCGACCTATAGCGGATTCAATCAATATTACACGCCCGCTCGAGTTTACTCAATTTAACATCTATATACACCGATTTAATGTCTGTATATATATACATTTTCGAGAGCTTGTATGTGTGCGTTAATTGTGGGCTTGTTCCCTTCTCTCTCTCTCTCTCTCTCTCTCTCTGTAATAGCTTTTTTTTTCATTTTTATACCCTTACTTACGCGCGTGGGATTGTAAATATGATGTATTAATTGCGGCGTTGTCACTGTTTTATGGACTGTTTGAGGAGGCACGAGAAAATCTTAGTGAAAATATTATTACCGAAGGTAATAAATTTATTATGGTACATATATTGTTTCGCGGTTTTTTGAAAACATTGTTCATTCGGAAATATTGTTAAACTGACCAGCGTTATTTATAGTCGGAATATAGGTGCTTCGGCGAAGAAGCGAGAGTTCAAAGTGTTTAGCAAATATTGAATTAAAAATTTTCTCGTACCCGTATATTCTATATGCTTCGACAAACACTGGGGACAAACTTTGTACCCGCATTTCTTCTATCTCCCACGTGAATCTGTTTATATTCCTTGAATTACGAGCGATAAGTCACTCTTGTAGTTTTAATAAAACATTATGATGAAGAATTTTGTAAAACAGTGCAGGAAGGTTCACTTTTATTTATCTAATTATGGCAAAATTCTTTTATCTAATTTTTCTTTGTTTAAACAAGGAAGGAAAATCGCTGCGAATTTATTGGCACTTAGCTTCCTCAAATTTAATTATTTGCTCATGTATATATCTGCGTGTGCTTTATGATATAATTTATAAATAAATTGAGTAATAACAACACTAATTTTAAAACTGACATTTTTCGAAATAACCTTAAAATTATGCAAGAAATTTGAATAGATAAGATTCAAAATTTCAGTCATAAAAATTTCAAATTATATTCTTTAAATTTTATATGAACCCCCTAACTAATAAAAAATTTATGAATTATTTTAAAATATTTTTACTAATTTGAATATAGTTTTAATACACTCTAACAGAGTATTGAAAAATAGAATATTAGATTCTATTACCGAATATACAAAAGAAAAATTAAGGAAAAATCCCATCTCACAAAAAAACGTATCAACTCAATTTTGAAACGTTCTCCAGATACAGATGTATACAGATGCACGCACACAGGCACGAAAAAAAAAAATTCTCAGAAATAATCCATTTTTGTTATAATGATGTTAAAAAAGATTTCTATGCATTTTTGAAAAAAGTTTTTTTTTCCACTGGTGTAAAGCTTTTTCTTTGAAGAAACAATAAGATTTAAAACCTGCAATCAATGTTATAAGCGAATTAGTAGCGTAAAAATCAGTCAATACGATCATTTCATACAACAAAAAGATCAGTCGTATAGCGTATACTCATATACCTCGTGAAACGTAACTAAGAAGAGTAAATAGAATAATAAACGTGACATGGCCATACAGATAAAATAGAGCCGACTAAAACCCTCCAAGGATATGTACGAAATCACACGCTATAAAAAGGCTTTTACGTTAATATATCTCTCTACTTATTTTTTCGCTAGCTCAGGTTGGGACAAACAGGGACGCTTATGCGCCGCGTAAAAGGCGAACAGACACGCGAATGTAGCGTTGAAGGAAAAGGGAATAAGATGGAATCGACTGGGTACTTGTTGAGAAAATGAGAGGCAAGAAGGTGAAATTGTGGGACTCAATTGACTAAATTCTTTTTTTCCTTATGGTTTATATTAAAAACGATATAAGTTAAATGAAGCTTACATTTTATGCTCCATTGTTCGTTAAGAATACACGTATTATTTCTGCTAGTTTTCGTATCAATTGGTCTCAAACACGAAAAAATGTCAATGGCTTATAATAAAATAATTGTGCATAACAAGTGCTTTTTTTAAATAGTTAAAACTTACACTATTTATACAGAGTCCATCAATGAAGCTAATTCTGAAAAACTCCTTTCATACTTGACGGACCAAAGCCAATAAGACTTGTCGTTTATCTGATATCTGTTTATAGGTTCCCTATAACAGAATCTATTGGAAAGAATAATAATAATCAAAGCGTATAGTATATCACGCAAGTATAGACATCGAGTTCAATGAGACATCTACTATAAAGAATAATGAATTAAAATATTAATACTAAGTTACTTATTATACCATACTCTTTATATATAAGCGGCTTTTCTACATTTCAAAAATAAAAGCTTTTCCGCCTTTTAGGTTCTCAAGTTTTATACGCATAAAAGAAAAAAAGAAAAGAGTATCAAGATCCACCATTTTCCCAAGTACTTTCTTATCTTTATACTCTGTATTTTCTCCGTGAACTATTTCGGCTGTATCGCATCGCACTCGATGTGGTTACGCGCTCGTTACAGCCACTCGTATATATACATCACTGGAAATAGTTCGGATGGTAAAGGTATTTTCGGCCGGGCTCAAGTAACGCGCGTAGAATAATATTTCGCTTCCTTGTTTTGAATTGTAGCTGCGGCCGTAGACGCTATACACACGTGCACGCGCTATTTTGTCTGTGCATCCTTTGTGACTCGCGCTTTTGGCCTCGCTTCTCAATGCCTACTCTGTTATCTCTTCCGAGGCTCGGCTGCGATTGTCGATTTTGTCCCATTGTACTTTTGTATTCTTTTCATATATTAATCCGATTGGTTATACGAACTCGTATACGCCGACAGTAAAATTGTATTGTTCCAAAATTGAGTTTGTAAATTCGCTGATGTATTCTGTGAAGCAGAGCTATTCGATATCGGGCTAAAATAATGCAACGCTGTTAATTATACGTGATTTACGCAGTTTTTCCTACGCCCGAGAATTTATTATAAACTGATGTTAAGTTGAGTTCAAACTGACGTTAGCGGTTTTAAAATTTATTACAAAGTTCATACAATGCCGATTTAATTAGTGATACTTTTATTACAATGGATTCCCTAAAAACAACATATTCAGACGGTGGAAGATTAAGAACATATAAACTAATTAACCTTCAAGATTAAGTAATGGGAAATTTATGAGTCAGTCAAAGCTGGACAGTCGAATAATTATAATTTGAGAAGCATTTGGCTAAAAGTCTTGGAGATAAGGGGTCACATCCTTCGATATATATCATCTCATTCAAGATGTTATTCAATAATATTTCTCTTATGCTCAACGTGTCATTGATTTTCAAACAACATATATTCGAGTTTCATAAAGATTCGTAGTAAAAATGCCATTTTATAAAAGCATTTTCAATGCAAAGCGGACTATTCCCAGTGTCGGAGTAAAATACGGAACCGTAAATATCTTCTACGATGAAAAGAATACGATATCATGGTCGTGTCGAATTTAATGGGTTTAAATGAGAGAACGCAATTTACACAAAAACAGATTTGAGAAAAACTGTTTTAGGCTTTTACATAATTGCTCGTCAATGTCGAAAATTTTAACGCAAACCGATATCAATAGTTCACTAATGCCTCGAAAATTTCCTAGCAAACACTCAAAGTATCGAGTAACATTAACACAAATTGAAATCATAAACGAATCGATTATAATTGTATTTTCTCGTCGACCGGTATATATCAATACATTGTTTGCCAATATTGACTAACGTTGTAGCAGCACAACAGCGTTAACAGTTCAAACTTGTTTTACAAATTGCATAACTGAAAAATGACTTTTCAGCCTTTCGAGCACATATATATATATATGTATACGATAAAAGTGCGTGTGTGAAATGTTCGAATTTCTAGCTGTTGCAAAAGGATTTTCGATGATTTCGGGAAACGTTATAATTGATAATTCCGAATTCGTTCCAACCATTTGAATTTGAATGTGGTAAATGCAAATGGTTGGAACAAATTTGAAATTATCAATTATAACGTTTCCCAAAATCATCGAAAATCCTTTTGCAACAGCTAGAAATTCTAACATTTCACACACACACACACACGTTTATCGTTCAAAGCTCTCTGTTTTAAGCTGTACGGGGATGGACTTAATGACGAGCGACAGCGCAGCATTTGATCTTTTGAAAATGCGAGTTGCCCATAGAGCAACAGGTACGCGCTCTTATACTTTTTAATTCAACTCCTTTTTC
This sequence comes from Megastigmus stigmatizans, assembly GCA_900490015.1. Lineage (NCBI taxonomy): Eukaryota > Metazoa > Arthropoda > Insecta > Hymenoptera > Megastigmidae > Megastigmus > Megastigmus stigmatizans. The sequence continues at coordinate 30,298 of UELV01182363.1, forward strand.
CATACGTATATCGATTTTTCGCGATTCTGCGCAATAAACTCGAAGCCCTGCAAATAATGTGGGCATTTCTATGAAAGTGCACGCGCCGCAGAGGAATATCATCATAAATCTGTCGATAATTGCCGATCGGAAGACCTACGAGAGCCGAAATACGTATTTCACACATTTATTCATTTATAACCGTGTTTCGTAGAAAAAGTATAATTTCTAATGCGAAAACCGTGCGATTAATTTGTAGAATAATTGCGGTCAATGGTTAAGCGGCCTAAAACAGTTGCAAAGTATTTAAGAATGATTGTTAATAGAGCCACTAATTGGTATT
>UELV01182363.1:30639-67844 GCA_900490015.1 Megastigmus stigmatizans
CACACACACACACACGTTTATCGTTCAAAGCTCTCTGTTTTAAGCTGTACGGGGATGGACTTAATGACGAGCGACAGCGCAGCATTTGATCTTTTGAAAATGCGAGTTGCCCATAGAGCAACAGGTACGCGCTCTTATACTTTTTAATTCAACTCCTTTTTCCATACGTATATCGATTTTTCGCGATTCTGCGCAATAAACTCGAAGCCCTGCAAATAATGTGGGCATTTCTATGAAAGTGCACGCGCCGCAGAGTTTCTTCATTTATAACCGTGTTTCGTAGAAAAAGTATAATTTCTAATGCGAAAACCGTGCGATTAATTTGTAGAATAATTGCGGTCAATGGTTAAGCGGCCTAAAACAGTTGCAAAGTATTTAAGAATGATTGTTAATAGAGCCACTAATTGGTATTTGGTATGTAATAAAGCGTAGCTGGACAAAATGGCTTTCATTTCTATACGCGGAAATTCAACGTTGACGAGACGTAGATATAATTTGGAAAAAACGTCTTCAGCTTCGATACGTGACGGGACTTGTGAAGCAGCAATTTGGAGCATTTCTCCCTGAAAAATTATTCTTAGCTACCGGAAACGTCTTTTTCGTGACTCATCCTTCGTAGAAAGTTAACGAGGGATGCAATTCTTAAGGTACTTACGGTCGTCAATGTTCTTTTGCAATCTTCGCGGTTATTAAAATGCTACGTGTCAAAGGATAATTAATTCAAATAAATGATGGTGGGTAATTCGAACTTATATGATTTGCTTGAGACGAAGAGTTTTGTATTCAGGAAATAAATTATTAGATCTATGAGAACTCCCACAGCAAGTTTCAAGTTTGAAAAGTTCGTATAGGAGGATAAAATTTACTTTATTGATCGACGTCTATTTTGCGAATACGTAGTTTACAAACTTGACATTGGCTAATATCGAGACAAACTTTGCCAATACTTCTTTGTCTACAAAGGTGTAGGTAATTATAAATTTTCATACACTGACATTTCAGTACGAGAATTTCCTTGTGAGGTCGAATAAACACATTAATGAAGAGAACATTATTTCTTTCGTTATACTGGGTAAAACTACTATTTCTGAATACCATTGAAAGTTATTTTTAAAATAATGCTCATTTGTGAAAGAAAACTTTGCATGAGCTTTAATGGGTCTATTGTTTAAGTATATTCTTAGAAATTCAGTCAATAGTGCGGAAGTGTTCATGCATGTACTGTAATTAATTACATCTATAGCTGAATCTATTATTGAAGAAAAACCATTCATGTAGAAAAGTGATTTAGTCTTACAATTTTTCATCCATATCCTGCTAAGTCTCTCGTCAAAATTTCTATTTCTTATTACTGATATCTTTTCAAAGAATAAAAAACCAACTGAACTAGTTTTAACATTTTTCAAAGTTCTAAATAATTGTGAAAAAAAAGGTCAAACTATACAATTGCAATATTTAAAAATATCTAAGTTATTTTTCGCCACGTGGCAGTTATAAAAAGGGCGTTCGTCATCGCTCACCCTGCTTATACCTCGCTCAGCAATAACAATTTTCTCCAAAGACATTTTTATTCCAACGCGTCATATATTTAGCGCGGTCCCGATAAAGAAAGACATCATCGCGCACACACCGTCGCCTTACAAAGCGAAAGCTCAACGAGAGCCCCTATAATATTGCTCTTTTTCGAAATAATAAAAGCAAAAAGTGACAGGGCAGGGAGAGAGAGAGAGAGAGAGAGGAGAAATAGACGACTACGAGAGCGCAAGGGAGAATAGAATGTCGTCATAAAAGGATATTATACCGTCGGTGCTCTTCCAGTGCAGCGAACAGAGCACACCTCTACTATGTCCGATACGCTTGACACTTGGACGCTTCCGAGTGTGTGTGTGGGTCTGTGCGTCGAAGGCATGCGGTGCGAGTAATTTGTCGAGGCGACCGGACGCACCCCTTGAGCCAACGATCAAACAATTAACCGGAGAGCTCCGATCGTACTCTCTCCCTTTTTTTTTTCCTCGACGCACAAAAGTCAAACCCGCGCTGTGACGCATAAAGCCATGTAGATGCCGACGATACGAATATATGGCTGTACGACACTGGGTGTACTTTTATTTCATTGAAAGCTCTGCTCTGTGTGTGTGTGTGTGTGCGACGGTAAAAGGACTGACAGGTTGGCAATAATGACTTAGCTTCGAGTTTATGAAATTTCAGCGTTTATTAAATTGTTGGAAATGCGTTTTTCTGCGTTGATGTATATCAATCATGAAGGAAATTCAAAAACGTACATTCGCTTTCGATAACGAGATTGACATTACTCTTTAACTATTGTATTTTTCTCTATTCTGCAAAAATCACAATGCCGTTTATTTGTTCTGTTATGTGTTATGTTCCTTTTTTTATTATTTGAAGAGCAGACCTGATTTTCACAACAACAAAAAAGTGGGAAAAAATAGATAACGCGTAAAGTGTAACACATAAATCGCTCGTTCCAAGCATATTGCGCTTTGGTTAAGTAGAATAAGTCAGGTGTGGTACGGCCATACTCCATAAGCATACACTACCGCGTCGTATTGCACGATCAATTTTAATATTATTTGTCTCAACTTTCTCGAGTTCATCTGCACGCATTAATGTGAAAGCTTATTCAAACCGTACTCTAACCTCAATATGTACTGCGATGAATTCAAGTTTCGCAAAGTACTCGGTAAAACTTACACCATTGTAATCAAAGTTTGAGTACCTTTATCTATCGAGGTATTCGAATTAAAAACGTTATGGTTTTTTTATACAAAAAGATATGACGCGCGCAATTGAAAAGAAATTTTTTTACAAGTGCAAAGCAGATCGGGCTGAGCGACTTTCTTGGAAATACATTTCCACGATACTGCTAAGTTCCAAGAAACATCTAGTCTTGAATCAAACTTTTTTTTTCTCGTTAACACATTCGTCATAAATATTTGCGTATTGTACTCGAGCTCCATATTACACGAAGTCTCGAATTCTTAAATAACCTCCGTAAAAATTCCATTTATTCTCAAAATCCATAGTATACAAATCAATCGCATTCCCCGCGCATCGGAACCCGATACTTTTATCCCGAATAATTCGCCTCATATCGTCCATCCCCGATACGCATTCCTCAGCCACATCATCACTTCCTTACTTATAAAACTCCCGTGATACTCCTTTCGTTCAATTCCTAGAAACAAATATTACAGTATATCTGCATATTTATGTCATCTCGCAAAAATGGATTCCTCGTTGTCTTATGCAAGGTGTGAAAAAACAAAGTGGTAAACAAGAATATAACTTCGCTATCCCTCGTATATCTATAATGTTTTATTCCCGCGAATGCATCCCCATAGTCATATTTTACACGCGCTTAAACTTACCCCCCTTCCCCCCCGGCATATACGTACGATTTCATACATCTAGAAAATCCCCTTCGGTCCGCACAATAAAAAATAATATCCCTCGAGAACACTTTGATATCGTTCGATTTCTGATGTGTATATACGAAAAATCGAAAGTATAAAATCACGTACTACTTTATCATCGGCTATAGGATGTGCAAGAGATACGTGACCTTTTCAATGTATATAACGAGATTTTATTTCTCAAAATCTATTTCACAGGATAAAAGTAAGAAGTGAGTCTCGTGACGATTCACGCGACAAAAAAGTCTTCCTGTCGTCTCGTCCCCAAAGCGGATAAATCTCGAGGAAAGAATATCGCACAAACGACGGACGATAGAGAAAAAAAAATTGTAATAATCTCACCGATTTACAAACACGAATATCCCGCACAGGCAAATCCATAAACAACAGCCATTCAGCAAGTCATCGCAAACACACACACACACACACACAAGTAAACCCAAAAGTCACAGGCGAAACTTCCTTACAATACCCCAGGCACCACTCGAGCGAAATCTGCGCAACATCTTAGCAAAGCCAGTGCACACTCGGCATTTCAGAATTATCGCAGAAAACCGCCCACTCGACGCCTGCAGAAGCGCATCTCGTCCCACATTAGCAAACAGCGACGGTAACACGCGTAAGAGCTTCTTTTATATATATCGTATCATGTACTATAGGCCGATCGTTCGACCTATTTTCCGTATATGTAGACGATATCGAGTTGTAGCGCGGACAAGAGGATGAAAGACCACGAGCCACAAGCCTTGCAAGTGTGCATTTGCGGCTTCGTCAATCCTATAGATCCGGGCGATGCTGTTGCACGTGTACGATGTGTAAGTGCAGGGACGATAAACCTGAATGGAAAATCCAGTGTGAGTGTGTGTATATATGTGAAGGTTATTAATTAAGAGTTGCGGATTTAAATAATGGCGATACGTAAGTTTTGAGGACTGTAATATTTTTGTGTTTATATACTGACTTGGAAAAATGTTCGAACACTTGCGTGGGAAAATTCTTTCTGATTCTTGTCCGATGCGCTGGGATTTCCGCTTGTTATATAAATGGATTAGATTTTAAAGCAATTATTATATGGTTGTATGTTTTAACAGGGACCTATAAAAATGAGCGTGATAAACTTTATTTCTTCATTTATTACGTCTATAAGTGAATTAATATTCTCCTTTATTGCACAAAGGGTTTTGAAATAATCTCTGTAGATATATTAGAATACGTTCTATCCTCTTATCGATTCAGGAAGTAATGAAAATTATTCTAAAAGTCAGAAATGCGGCTTTTATCAAAGTATTATATACTTTTAAAGAAAAGCCAAAGCAAGTGAGAGTTTTTTATACAAGTCGCTCGAGAACTTTTCATTCGCGAACTGCCTCTTATTATAAAGAGCACTTTTTCATGAAAGGTTCGCCGAACGATACAAGGAAGTTATTTGGCTCACCGCATACTAAATCGAATAGGTCGAATCAATCATATAAAGTTTGTTAATTATAGAGAAACGATCATAAACTAAATTTATCTTCATTTCCGAATGCAATCAAGCCGAGTGTATTGCACTCAACGTAGAAACAATCAAAGACTTGGTCTATAACAAAAAAAATCTCGAAAAAGAACAATAACCACAGTTTTTTCCATACTCGACCTAATGATAAAGCTCTCAACAAACCTCAACCCTTTCCGCAGAAACTTTCTCTCCTGCACTCACATGTCCACCCCTCGATTCATCACTGTCCATCCTATTTCTCTCGACTTTTTCCTCTCTCTCGTCCATCGAAATAAAGCGATGACCCAATGCACGTCGCACACAGTCCCGCAACGTCTTAACAACCGCAACTCAACGATGCATTAAATCCAATATATACATTCTCGAGCAGAGAAAATTATTATCGATTTGGTCTTGGCAAGTCGCTATATAACCTCGGGCGCTGTACTTGTTGCGCTTGATGCTGCAGCTGCTACTGCTCGCTGTCTCGGTTTATATACGAGCGCCAAAGCTCTCGAGACTTTTGCTCTGTATCTTGCTCTGCTTTTGGACTCTATACTTGTATAGCGGTGCAAGAGTTACGAGAGAGGGAGCCCTGAAAAGTTGGGAAGAGCCTTGGAGTCGTAGCCGCCGTGTTTTCCTCTCGCGCTGCGCGGATGTGCGGCACGGAAAGAATCGAGATTTGTCGAGAGAGAGAGAGAGAGAGAGAGGCTTTTCTTTGCGGTGTAGGTATATATACTTTAATCAGTCGCGCAGCAGTTGCACTTTTAAATGTTTAATGTATGGATACTCGACAAGTTGGTTTTACTGCGTTTTTACACTTTTTGGACTTGGGAGAATTTTCACCCTCTACCGAAGATTCATTTTATCCAATAATCGGAATATAGTTTCTTCGCATAAACAATATTTGTTGCGTGTATGTATGCGTTCGAACGAATAATTTTTTTCGCGGAATTACTTTCATTTAAATGCAGCTTACTCGAAAATTCAGAAACGTTTTTCCTTAACATATGCACATACGGGATAATCCGCTAAGAGTTAACGTTTAAAAAGAGAAAAAAAAAGGCGTTCGAATATGGTAAAATACGTCAAGGACACAGTGTAATACTTTCTAAAATTGTATGCAAGCACTAATGCGGCCGGCGCAATGCTAATATTTATTGTGCCAAGTGTATTGCTTGTTGCTTTTAATAATTGCGCGGCTGAAGGCATATCGATTTTTCTGTCGGCAAGGAAAAACTTATTACCTTCGACGTCCGTTTTCTTAACATACTTGCGGGGCCACAGTTTGTCTACATGCATATATTCCACCCTGCAATTATAAACGCGCCAATTATTATCTCTCTACCTTCGCTGAAAAAGATTTATAAACCTTAAATCATCAATTTTCCGTCGCGCAAATGCGAACGATTGAATGGAAAAAATCGAGTTTTGCAATGTTGTTCTGCATAAATTTGTATGTCGCACGGGTGCGTTTCGGAACACACTTGCGGGTTTTTACCAAGTGCATATAAAAGGGTTGCTCGAGGCCTTCGCTCACGGGCGTGGTTGACAGGTAATTCCCTAGCACTTATCATAACTCAGTTTTGTGTATAGCGTTTCAGGTGGAAAGTATATAGGGAACATGATTGAATACCCGCGTACATATAACATTTGCATCCTTTGACAAAAAGATCCTTTTTGCGAGAACATTATTTTTTTTTTTTCCTTACACATTACTTAAATATTCAAAATGAAAATCTGTTATCGAATTATCCGAGCTGAAAAGGCTTTTTTCACCATCTGCTTCGCATTGTTAATATATCCCAAGATGAAAATTTTATTTTAATATATTTTAGATCATATTTAATGTAGCTACTTTTATCAGATTTTAAATTTTCTATAGAAGCTGAAAAAAGAGGAACAAGTTCGCATGGATGAGGAAATCTTTTAATATCGTGAAAAAATCATTTTAACGATATTCTTTTTTAAGTATATTATAATATAAGAGAAATAAAACTATTCTGGGCTCCAGAGTATTTTTCTTCTATACAAAAGTGTCGTCTTGCTCACGAGACCAGAGGATTTATAAATTTCTTTAAAAAATATCGTTGCACAAAACAAAAAACACGGTTTTATCTTATTTTTATCCCATCGTATTTTACGTCATCAGACCTAGTCCGTAACATACAATAGTATACCGCGTAAATATCGTCGATATACCGACTCCTCGTTTCCCGGCAAAAATAATTTCCTCAAATACAAGCTGCAAAAAGGTATTACATAGCAGCAGCTAATCTTCATTAATTGCATGTAAAAAAAAACGTCACGCCCCCAAACTATAGCTTAAACGCGCAGCTTAATCCTCGAGTCGCGCTCGAGTTTCTCAAGCGACGAAAAGCATTAAATATACACATGCGTTTTCTTTTTTACATCGCATATTCAACATCGCGGACTCGCCAGACTTACTTTACCTTCTAAAGAGAGAGAGAGAGAGAGAGAGAGAGAGAGAGAGAGTAGCGCAGTCCTCGCGAACCCAGCTAATACAAAACAATTAGAATTCTCAGCTGCTTTGCAATTCAAACGCTCTCTCGCGCACTATATACTCCGCGAGTCGCGAGTTTACTTGCCGTGGACAGTTCGTCTCTTCCCACTCATTAAATCCGCCCTTCCGCTCAAACGCATATGTAAACGCTTCGAAACGATTCGCAAAAGCTTAATTAAAACCGGGAGAAACTGCGTGCGTATAAAATCATTGCGAGCTCCCCAAGAAAAAAACAATGTTTGAGATTAAACAATAGATGAGAATTATCGATGCGTCCGTGTACCGAACGTACGAACGAGAAGTTGAGAAAAGTGGGATGGTGAAAGTGCGTGTGGCACGTGTTCCTTCGCTTCTTCCCCTTTCGTCTCGTATTCCAATTAATTAAACTCTCTCGCTCGCTTCTCTCCGTTTCTCTGTATATACACGTATATATAGGTACATAGCACACAAGCTGTTCCTTGATTTTCGTTCATCTCCACGTGGCACTTTCAGGCTGCTGTATATACGACTGTCTTGGCCCGTTAAAAGCGCTCCGCGCTCCTGTTAATCGAAGAAAGATATATATATATATTTCTGCTGGTGCTGCTGCTGCCGCTGACCGACTGTACCGCTGTGTGTGTAGGAGTGCGCATGTAATTGGCGTAATTGGCTAACGGTAGACGCGCCACTGAGCTAAACGTCCTTTTTGTATACGATAACGGAGCAACTGTTCCTTTTCTCTTTTTTTTTCTTCATCTGGTTTTTATAATAATTCTTGAATTGTAGTACGGAAAAATATGTGAATTTTCATGCTGAATTATAACGTTTTATTAAGTTTAAAAAATATATTTATTTAATTAGAATAAAATGATGTTAGTCTATTTGCCCGCCGGTGATCTAAATGATTTTAATTAATATTAATTTAGATCTAAATTTCAAACAAATAATAACCAACTTTGAACATTATTAAATATAAATATTATTTGATGATTATGATTACGGGGGTAGTTCAATTGAATAAATGACTGCGATGGTTTTTTTTTGGAAAAATCCGATATGACCCTCTTCAAGGATAAAGTTTTAGCTTAATGAGCATAGTCACCTCGTGTACACTTATTTAATTTATGTTAAAACTTTTTCCTCGAAAAGGGTCATATCGGATTTAAAAAAAAAAAAAAAAAAAAAAAAACCAAATTACCGAAACGTCGGAGTGTATAATATAAAAATAAAACTCGAATGTATTGCATAAAACCATTGATATCATTTATTCAATTGAACCGAAACTGAACTACATTCTCCTTCTATTCATCGTAATTCGAATCTTAAAAAGAAAATAAAACATATTAAATACACTAAAGAGTTTCCATATTCAATAGCTTAATGTACCAGAGCTTTCCCACTAGAGCAAACATACACAAACACACACTGCACAGTGAGCTTATATACTGCACTCGGCACCGAGACATCAAACTTGTCCGAGTTAGGCATCGCAGCATCGTTATAGTCATTGATGCGCACCAGATTATGCCATTCGTCTGTGGCACTCGTGCAAATTGAAATTCGCGCACTGCACACACACGGATATCTGCAGGCATATCGGCTGTGAATTCTACTGCACCGTATGATAATTAGCATAACCCAGAGTGAGTATGTTTTGGAAAATCAGGACCAATGTACATACTGGCGTATCGATCCGCAAAACTTTGCTTCAGGACTCGCGAGATCTTCCGAATGTCGTACCGCGCATCGCGTTGATAGATCCGCTTTAATGCTTCGGAGGCGAACTCGTCGAAGAAGAAGATCGAAGCGCTGGAATACGCAGTGCTAGATGCGCGAGTTTGCTGTCCGGTTGATGTTTACTGAATCAGTAGGTTGAACCTCGGTCTTTTACGATCAAGCGAAAGATCGTTCCGGTTAAATCATGGATAAACTTGGCTAAGGTATATCCTACAATACCATTAATGGCAGAGCGCGAAAGCATCAATTACTCTAGAACCCAGCTAATCATTGTGACCTTCATCAGTTATTCCCTCAACGACCAGCAAATCATGGCCAATCGAGAGTCTCTCGTATCCACAGCGTCGTAATCTTACACACAGAGGCAGAATAAGGCGGAATAGGAGGACAAGGTAACGGCGTCTTTGGTCCAACGCAGCATCCTTACGATGCAACCAAAGCGCCTGGAAATAATCGGTCTTTGCGAGCGATTAGGAACAAGAGAGAGAGGCACGAGGGAAGCATCGTTAATTGGCGGAGAATTAATTGCGACGAACTAAGACCGATTCACGGAGAGAAGTCGTTTCAGGATTTACGCGAACGCTAGACGCGAATTAACGATATAGAAACGACTTCCCACCCCCCGACGCCAAGTGATCCGCGCCCAACTACAGCGTAAGTTGCAACGCTCTATTTTTTCTTAATGTGAGGGTGTGAAAAGTAGAAGGTTTACGCGTATAGACGTTCGATGAATTAACGCGGATACTGGCAGTTTCGTGTTTTTTTTTTTCGCCGAGATAAGTGAGCGAGCAGTTTTATCGCGTTGCCGTTTTGCGGAACTTCGCGACGAGGATGAGGGGTTATAAAATGAAAGTGCTTTATACGTAAGATTCGTGTGCTTCTCGAGACGCGAGGAGAGCGTTCAATGGATGGCATTTCCATCATCGTCGTTTGGATGTTCGTCCACGTCGGATTGAATAAATCGTTTTTCAGAGTACCGTAATATAACATAATCGAATGTGCTAATGCAGCTGCGATTAAGTTTGAATATTGCGATAGAATCAAGAGAACGGAAAAATTGCAAGAAATACGAGACGAAAATTAAATTCCATTAACGAAATCGAGTCACATCATAAATAATACCTTTGTGAAAGATTTATTTTCATCGGCCATTCAGCAGAACGATAAAAATAGAATCGCGATAATAATTAATAACTATTATCGCAAGAATCGCGATAAAATGACATTGAATAATTTTGAGATTTATTACAGTACGAGCAATACTTGAGATAACCAAGTCAGACTAATGAGGCCTATATGTATATTTACGTTATGCGTATAAGTGCTTCGGGGCAGAAATATTGCACGTGTCGCAATACTGGATTTACATTTGATTATATACAAAATGCGGTGAAGTAATTATCATATCGCGCGATATTCCAGGAAAGCAAAGCCACCACGGTTTAAAGGAAGCGTCGCTGAAATTAGCTTTTAGAGGTAGGTGTCGAATAGCAATGCGAAACCCTTAGAGATTATTTGATAGAAACATACACTTGAATATATCGTAAGCTGCGCGTCGTCCCGACTTGGCTTGTTAAACTATTTTCGCCGAATTTACTTAATTATCTAAAATAGCATTATATGATAAATTGAATCGAATTAATCGAGTATCCCATCCTATACTTCATGGCACAAAGCTAAAACGTCTATATTTATAAGCTCGATTATTATATGCTTTCAAATAATGTACGTAATTTAATTTATTTCGCATATTTACACCTTTATCCAGCAGCACTTGGAAATATTCCTTTCTATTCAGATACCAATAATAGAAGCAGCAGCAGCAGCAGCAGCACGAGAACAAAGGACAAAAAGGAAAGTGTGTATAATACGTAACGGTCAGAGAGAAAGAGAGAGAAAGAGAGAGAGAGAGGCGATAGACGATAACCCCTAATAGCGAAAATCGATTTACAGCAAGGGCTAATAAACGAGTTGTCTGGCTCTGGGGTAATCGAGCGTTTCGCCGCATCGGAGCTGTGACTACTCCTCACGGATATTAGCGCCCGCAGAGACACGACCGAGTGAGAGACATAGCGAGATAGTTCCGAGAACGTAAGCGAGAGAAAAAGAGAGAGAGAGAGAGGCTGCAGCAGCAGCAACGACGACACTCGAGATAGCCAGTGTCGTTCGGATGCAATTTTCCTGAAAGACCCCCGTAATTATCGCGTCACCTCTATCCGCGACGCTTTCTTCTTCTTCCTCCTCTTTCTCTAGTCGTCGCGTCGCGGCTTACTGCAGGCCTGTGTTGCGCGAACCCAAGGAAAATGGTAATTTCGCTAAGCGCAGAGATGCTCGCTTATACATAACGAGCGTCTTTTCTTTTGTTTCTTGCCGCGAGAGCGAGGCTTTTATATACCTCGAAGATAAAGAAAAAGACCGCGAGAGGGTAATTAACGAGGCGTCATAAATTCCAGGCTTATGCACGCCTCGTGTATTCCCTCCTTATACTTTATGAGAAAACTCACGCGGGTGGGAGAGCGTTTTGATTCCTTACTAACGAACGGTTCGCTGCTGCAGCTGCAAAAAAAAAGTTTTTATCGGCGAAAAATATCCCGCGTATTTCGGTGTCCGCGGCGTAGAAATTTTCATTTATTGCCGTCGTCGATGACGCATCGCGCGAGCGACGAATATAGTTCGTTCATCCTGGAGTTTTTGCGCCCGTGTATCGTACACACGCATAACGAAAGTTTTGCTGCCGTGGCGAAAAATAACTCGGCAAATATTATTTCCGATCGCGATGGAGGATCGATTTTTGAAAGAGCAATGGATTGTTTGTTTCGCGCATGCAAAGAGGGTACTTGTATATATTGGAGATTTTTACGCGTTGAGGTTTTATAGCGAGGACATTAAAGCTTGGGCGCGCGATATAAAATAGTACTCCGAATGATTGAGCGTCATTTCGCAGCAGGTGAAGCCTACCCTTTTCGTTTTTACTGCGCTTAATGTCGATATTGAGCGCAAATTAAGGCTATCGGTAAAGCGAAAAAGATTAGAGATACGCTGACTTTCGATAGTCTTTCGGTACAAAGCGAATTTCTTTTCCATCGGAAAGTTATAAAGTTTGCATTAAGAAAAAGGATAACCACAGACTTTCCAAAGAACAAAGCACACTTTTTATATATATATCTCGCAACTGCAGAGGAAAAAAAAGTAGGAGTTGACTCTAACGACGTGTAACGCGGTATAGGTCGATCGATCCGATAATAACTGAGGATAACAAATTAATTCGAGGCGATGAAAGACGAGAAGACGAGCGTTGGTCGCCTACTTCGTTGCCGCCTTCACACGGACAAATTTAACACCGATGAAAATCGATCGACGCGCCAGACCATAGAGCTTTTCATATACATTATACCACCGAAACTCGATTATATATATCCCACTTCTTGCTGTCTGTGCGAAACGATCGCTCTGCAATGCCTTGGCGCACAACTGTAAATGCAACGCGGGGATGGACGCGGAGGCTCGATTTTACAAACTGGCATGGCCAATAGCGGAATTGTAAGCGGGAAGCGATCGACGAATGAAAGGCAGCGGATGATTTTTATAGTATCGAGCGGGGAATTTCGTTGAGAAGCTCTGAACTAGAATTTTATTGGAACCAGGGGGGAAGTTTTAGCGCTGAAAATTCGCAGTTTTTTTATTTCTCACTAAAAAAGAAAAAAAAAAGATGATTTAAATGATTTTTTTTTAAATTTATTTATTATACCAAATTTACACACATGTAGCTCCCAATGAGAGTACGAACCATACATTGGCTATTACAATTTGAGCCTATAGAAGGTAAACACAGTTACCTGTAAATAGGATGGTAATACTAAATTGAACTTAATACTACTTTAAACATAAAACTATATAACCCCTTTGATATAAACTTTTTTTTTAAATAAAAATAAAAAACATTAATTGTAATGCATTTAATATATATATTTAATATATATATTTATTTTCTTATTTAGTTTAAAAACTATTATTTTTTATTTCTTTTTTAAGTTCTCGCTTGACAGTAATACTTTTAGAGTCCATAGTTTTGAGATCATTTTGGGAGTTTATTGAAAGTTTTAATAGCCTCTATATAGCTATTTTTGTCATTTAAAGAAATATAATACTTCATTTTTTTGTTGGATGGATTGAAACGAATGATTACTGGAATGTGGACATTTTTGTTTTCAGTGTATAACGCGCGACTTTACGAGGGTACGACGATGGTATGATGTACAGAGGATTGTTTTAGCGAGGGTTCGATGTATGGTTTCGAGAGATAGGGAAACTTTGGCCGCTTTCAATATCGATATTTTTGGTTTAATAAATATAGCTATGAATGAAAATGTATAGATTTACGATTGTTAGTTTTCGAGTGTCAAAATGTATCGGGTGTCGAAATGTCCAACTAGACTCGGTATATATTTCAACTAGCTTTAAATATAATGGTGATTTTCGAAAAGTATATGGGTGTTTGAAAACATTTTTCCGTTTTTTTTAAATAAAATATTTGTATAGTACCTCGAGTCCAGTCAAATATTAAATTCGCAAAATATTAGAAATTAGCAATATTTTCATAGAGCCAACGATTTAAAGCAATGCGAATTATATAATCACATTAAAAAGGATAATCCACCTTTTCCCTGAAAGATTTTATGTTCCGAGGAAATTTGACGAGCAACTAAACGCAGACGACATAAAGCTCAATACCCCTGAAAAAATAATTTATCTCTCAGAGATAAAGCAATCGAGCTCAGAAACAATAGGACTCTTATAAATGCACTCGCTATGCGTCTACTCGATATCAAATTTAATTATCCAGGATTAAGTCAGTTACTTAACTTATAGAGCTTTCTCGCTCTTTTGATTTTATGAACTTCTCGAATCGTTTATTTCGCATTCTTAAAAGAATTGTGTAACGCTCGTCAACTTCGTCTTAATTAACAGATAGTCAGTCAAAAGAACAAAACAAATCTCTTTAACGGAAGAGGTTCTGCAGAAACAATATCGTCGCTCGATATGCAGACAAAGTTGAAAACCAACTATTTTAATCTCTAGAATTTGAAAAAAAGTGTATAAGTTACAATAGACACTTGGGATTGGTGAACAGTCGCTTCGAGTGCAGCTGAGCTATGAGCTTCGCTTTATACCTTTGGATACGTGACATGACGGATCGCGGTGACCCTTCATCGTCGTGCTTTTTTGATCGACGAGCTAATACCACTGCTTTCTTTTTAAAAAAAAAACGATATTCCGGTATCGATTTCACTTTTGATTTAAAAAATAATGTGTATTTGATTCAGTTTTGTCATTTATAAAACTGTATACCAGAATGGTTCAGGAATAAAAGATTGGACGAAGCAGATAGGTGAATATTTAAAAAGATGATAATGAGATTTTCTTTGATCAAGCAAAGCACTGAATTTTTTCCTTTTAATTCATTCGAATCGAACCCACCTACTACCTACGCAAAAAACGCCATTTCCATCCAATAAAAAAAAATGTAATCTCGTAATTGAGCTCTAAATAAACCTCTGAGCACATTCCCTCAAGCGACTAAATTCACTCGAACCTTATGAAATAATCTCCAGCCAAGTATCCATATTATCATTTCTTATAGCAGCGTATAAACACGCTTAATAATTAACGTCTCAATCTCTCTCAGATTCTCCTGATTCGTTCCCCTAAATTCCCCAGTGACTCTCATATTGCAAGTTCACCATCCAACTGTCTCTGAGAAAAAATACACTCACTCGGCTGGATGTACACATCAGAGTCATGCATTAGCGATATACGCTGGCGGTATACGATGACAAATCTCCTTTCCATATGTATGTAAACGCGACGTAGTTCATACGTCGAAAGATCAAAAGCCACGAGCCGGGAAATTCAATCCTTATTTCGAATCTATCTTGAGAGAGTAACGAGATATTAGATGAAAAAATCGATGAATATCTCGTTAGAGAAAAACAGAGAAAGCGCATTATTATGACTTATTAAAATGTAGAAAAAGACATAGTCTTATCGTTATCGCCGCGCAGATATCGCATATTCGTATCGCCTTTTTCTTCGATATATGGTTTCTTTATATTGTACGCCTGTAGGTTTCTTTCTTTCTGTGTGCAACATTCGCGAGTACGCGAGAGGTGTTTTTATGCCTCTTGGGATTGTTGTGCACTCGTACACCAAGAGAGTCTTATCGATCTTTTTGTGTGCGACAGTCTTGTTCTTGACGATGCGACCGACTCGATCGACTTTATTTTTTCTTTGGCGTGTATAAAACTGCGGGATTCGTGAGAAATGGCAAAGGTTAATGGGAAACGTGGTAATCGTTGGTTATGCTTGGAATATATTTCAGTACTGACTATTGGGTATATCGGTAAGGGAGATCCTCGGTAATTTGATCGAAGAAAGAAACGCGTAAGTAGTTCATAGTTACACGAATGAATTACCAGTAAATTTTCCTATTTATAGCAGCTTGCGTCAGCATTCGTTTAATTTATCAGCTGTTCATGCGAATTCCATAGTCACTATGAGATCGATATTTTTCAGGCTAAGATCAATCGTCATTGTCATTCGTATAAGTGAGGATAATCTAAGTGCATCAGACTGCATTGCGTGGCACACACGCATGGCGCAAAAGTGATAAGATGATGGAAATCTACGCTACCTCGCGATCGTAAGATCTTTCCGGTGAATTTCCGAATCTGGTCTTATCGCAATCTAAAAGGAAACTTCACGTGTATGCGGTGATTTGTGTTGATTCTTTACCGATTGCTACAATGACAAACAAATTCAAAATGAATTGGTGCAAGTAAGAAATGAGCGATTTTAGCATTTCGAGTTTTAAATTTTGAAAAGATTCAATAGGCTATAAAAACGATTTTCTAGGTGTAATAGATTGCGATAATCGTATGTAGAAATACTTTGACTTGTTTAACGAAATGTGTTCCAGTCCAAGTGCATTTTCGTGGAATACGAGAATTCGTTGTCGTTTATAGCATTAGCGCGTTTATCCAATAAAGAAAACAATTTCGAATAGATAGCCGATAAGTATAAATAACAAAGTATAGCCATATTTCCTGGCAAACATTTGATTAAACTGTGAGTTCTATTGCATATACAATGATTAATCGATGTTTATATGGCAGTGCTCATAAAATCCGGTAGAAGATAACGTTTTAGCGAGAACGGACTTTTAAAATGCAATTTAAAAAGGTAAACTGGCTACACATAAATAAATGAAAGATTACAGGGTTGTTTAATCTCTTGCTGCAAGCTAATGAATATGCATCACTCGTGGTAAAGCGTTTTCAAATCAGTTTTGCACAGCTGAACCGTACTGTTTGAATAATTTTTACAATTCCAAAATTTAATTCTTCGCTGAATCGTACAGGGTTAAACAATAAGCGATTGTATCTTTTAAACGTTTGCCTCCATATTCACAATGATAATAATTCATGAATAAAGGTATAATTATTAATATTACCAGCCAATATAATGGTAAATTGAAGGTAGACAGTCATATCCATTGTGTGAAAATCTACTTATCCGAGTGTGCTGATATTAGCATGACAGATTTTATAATTATCGCTATCGACATAATATGCGCTTGGCTTGCGTTAAATACTATTCGATATTGTCGCAGTAATTCTGTCGCAGTAATTCTGTCGCACTATTATCTTTACCATATATATATATATTAGTATGGAATTTACTCATTATTTGTACTAGTTGTATAGGTACGAATTTCTGAACTATAAGTTCAACAGATTTACTAGTAAATGTTAAGATATCTGAGCTTTTTGCGTGGTCAATGCATCTGAATGGCAAGATCATTTTGAGCTTGAGATAATTTAAGATTCAAGGAAAACAGCTGATCTAGACTGGTTGAACTTATTTAATTCTACATCGTCATTATATCGATAGTTGAGATTTCAAATTATTAATGCTTTTTGTTCCTTCTGCAGTAACTTTTTCTCGTGCGTAAAATAAAACCGAGTCCTGGTTAGAAAGTCAACGAAAATAAGATCAATAAAGTATCAAGTGCCCGATGATCGATTAAAGTCCATTTCCTAGCTTATCAATCAAGCGAACGTTAGTATCGAGAGAGACTGCATGTACGAACCGATGAAGCCTGGACCACAAGGTCAACTTGAATTTTGCATTACAGCGTAGAACATTTCGAAGACAGATGATGCTTTGAATAATCGAATTAACGTTAAATAGAACAACGAATTTAATATGCTTTGGTAAAATATCGCTTTTGAAATCTTAATTCATTTGCTGACTACAAACGAAGTTCGAATTACAAACTTTTAATTTAATTGTTTTTACTGAAAAATATCCAGTTTCACGAGAAGCTTGCGTTACTCTTTTCTATCGAATAAATTTGTTATATATTCTAACCGTGTTTGATATCATGCCAACTAACAGCGGGAGGGTTTTACGATATAAATTTTTCCAAGTTTTTTCTAGTAATATATTTTAATGTTCAAAGTATTTTGTTAAATGAATTCAAATATTAAATAAAGTAATATTATACTCTGAGATTCGCAAATGCAATTCTCAGAAACAGTACGTGAGATAATAGCATTTATACGAATTTAAATTTTCGTAGGTGTGTTTATTTACAGCAATTTTTCCAGACGAGTATTTTTATCATTATCATATTATGTAACAAATGTTATGTGCATTATTATGTGTACTACACTACAGATCATTTTATATCAGATATTTTATCTTGATTATTTAACATATTTTTTCCTAAAATCAATTATTTAGTTAAGTATCCACATTTAGATCACGAAAACGAGATAATATGTTGGAATTTGAAAATAAAAAATCAAAATTGAAAGCAACCGAAATTTTGCGAAAAAGTTTCTTTATCCGATTTTAAGCTCTCGGATTAAAACCGGAAATGTACTTCCAGCAATTATGACAATCCAATTTCCGTTAGCTAAAGGTTTTCTGAATATACATATGTTGGCATTAATTTTCGCGTGTGTGTGGACCTAATGGTATTGTTGTAAACTAACTTCTGGAATTCAGAATTTAAAATAAGTTGCAGATATGATAAAAGTTTTACTTACGAAATAATTTTACTCCACTTATATATAATTCATGACTACTAAATCATTGAATAAACTTGGTTTATTCGTAAAATAAAGTATAAAATTTTAGGTCACTAAATTAATTTGAATTGATGATTTACATTACTCATTAAGTCATTGTCATTTTAATAATCTCTTTTATTTGTTTTATAATGTAATATATTTTGTAATTGACATCGATATTACAACATAATTACAAGGCTATGAGGAATTACGCATTCAACATTATAATAAAATTATAATAATAATTACAGATATAACCATAATTTGTCCTTCGATTGAAAATGACGTTTATTCTATTTACAATATGTCCCTTTGTCATGTCAAAAATATTGAATACAAACACCGATTATTGGTAATAAACTGAAAATTCAAAATGGTTTAGGAATCATTATCCAATGTTTACACAAACTCGTTTTAGAACCTCATGTCTAACAAGACTTCAAGAATTCAAGTATCCAAAAGCATATTTGAAATGGTTAAAAGGGAAGTTCTCGCGTGCATTTACATATGGGAGATGCAATCGGAGACCAGAAAGCCATGCCGGCTTGGTACTTAGTATCGGGAGTTCGGGAGCAAGTGGATTCTGATTAAACCATTCCCTCGGCACTCGCAATGTTTGCTAGACTGACAGTTGAACACATTAGTCTGAACCGGCCAACTACTCGCGGGCCAAATGCTCATCCCACAATTTTTCACTTCAACTTCGCCGCAGTTAAAATGCGCCATTAAAGTGAAAAGCATTGATTTTGTAATATTGATTTGAAGTGATAGAGATACACATTAACGGATATTAATTAACACGAGTACATCGTTGGAGTCCGGATCATGGATTTTGATGCAATATTCCAATATTATCTGTCGGTATATGATGATGAAATAATTCGATCTAAATGTAATTGAATATAGGATTTGTTTTCTTGGTAGGAGCTTATTCCTGTGATATTTCCACAAGTTCAAATAAATGTTGAGCAATTATTATTAAATGTCAAAATTGAAAAATAATTGAATCATATTCTTGAAATTTATGACAGGTTTACACTCCTATCTGGACCGAAAAAAAGTGGTATGGAAAATTACGTACATGAATTTTTGCAGCACAGCATGAATGGAATCCTTTGAATATTAAACCATCAAAGAACGAGTATAGAGACGCGCAGCAGCATGACAAAGCATTTTTTAAACGCGTCTTCAATACTAAATATTTAATGGAATTCCGATGTTGATAATTTATAGGTCGCTTGATGTTCCCTATCTCATACGCCCCAAATAAAATTATTAATAATTCAGAAAAGAACGAATAATTGGAATCTGGAAAGGATAAAATCGTTATCGGAATAAAAATTTGTAATGGTACCGGCTGCTGTAATTCCATAATGAAATCATAAGGATTTATAAAGTAATATAATAGAGGAATAAAAAGAGGGTCTAACTGCTGGCCATTACTGTATGAAATAAAGACTGAATTGTGCTTGTTCATGTCTCGATCCCTTATGGTTTATTAGCTGTAATTTTCATTAAGAAAAAAGGATATTATCAGAAAGTAATGTATCTTTTTTCCCGGAAATATAAGAAGATATTCAGCTGAATTGCATAAATGCACAAGTAAAATGAGTAATAATGTACCGAATCTTGAGTAGTGCAACTTACTACCTAATTTCTCTAATGATATACAATTGCACATGCTGGCCATCAAGTAAGTTAATTGAATAAATATCATGTCCTGAAATGAATGTATGATTAGTACAGTATTACTTCATTTATAAATTACATAAAATTATTTTTAACGTTGAAAACGAATTTATTGCTCGATTTTAATTCGCAATATAAATTTGAGAAAGACTATTGATCTCCTTGAGCCATAGAAATTTTAAACTCCTGTTTCCCATGAAGGTGTACTGTATTGTAGACAGTCTCTTCAAACCTCCACTTGATGAGTATTCAAAGAATAAATCTCCGAAAATTTCCGGAAATTTCCGGGAAAAAATTATAAAGAAAAAGATTTATAAATATAAATGTTGGAAAAATAAAGATATATAATAACACTATTGTGTTTCGCCCTGATTTGCCTGCTGGTCTCATTAGTAAGATGACAGGCAACCCTATACTAGACGCAAAATGTTATGCTATTTGGATGTTGTCATATAACCTGAATAAAAGTACTTGTGAAGGTTTCGGAAATTTATTCACCGAATACTCATCAAGTGGAGGTTTGAAGAGACTGTCTCCAATACAATACACCTTCACGAGAAACATGAGTTTAAAATTCTTTGGCTCGAGGAGATCAATAGTCTTTCACAAGTTTATATTGTAAAATTATTTTTCCATCCACCAAAATTTGCTATTTCATTATAACTTTTTTCTACTTGGTACCGTGAAACCGAAAGAAAACAAAGTAACCACGAAGCGCCACAAATACCTATATTGATTTTCTCTTCAAAACAACAATTTTCAACGCGTGTGGCGAGAAGTGCGCTTTGCAAAACTTCATAAGATTTTTATATTTACAACTGCGTGTCAGTATATTCATCGTCATATTGGTTTAAGCGGATGTTACATCAATCATACCCCTTGATTTTTCTCACTTCATTCAATCGTCTATCTGTCTTAAAAACTATATTTTTTAAGTCTATGAAATCAAATTTTTCGGAATCAAATTCTATGTTTATTCCTCAAACTTTGCTCTTTTAAATTACTGTCAAGGAAATATTACGCTATTTATCTGAATATTCAAATGTTTACTTTGTAAGGATAGCAAAATTACTCTGGATTGTATACAAAGACTTATGAAAATCTATGCTATTTTTGTCATAAATATAACTTAACAAACAACGATACTAAATAAAAATATCAAAACTTATAAAATTATAATCGACGAACATGATAAAATAGTTCTCAAAATTCGAGATATTTAATTATTTTTTTATCTAAAAACCCGCTGCCATCAATTCATTGTCCAATTAAAGAGCTCGTACATCCTGAAAGCTATCCAAGCAAGAAATATGTTCCTTAATAATATGTTCCAAGAGGGGGAATTTATGAAGGCTATATCACGCGTCCTTTTGACAGAAAAGTCATGTTTCGATTTGCTCTTTATTGTATTCATATAGTCGATGCATGCGGTTTTCTCATCCTTTATATTTTATAAAGTGTGTATTATTACAATATCATTAATTCAATTAAAATGCAAGTCTGGTGCATTATTTACATATATTAATTTGAAAAAAAAGAGTTAAATTAATTATTTCATAACTTGAAAAGCTGTACATGAGCAAGGCTGCATTAATATTGCACGCGGAACAAAAGTGTGATTTTACTTTTTTTGCTAACATTGTTGGCCAAGGGCTATACGGCATACTATTATGCTAAGTAGCTGGAAATAAGGTATTCTTCTTTAGCAAGTTCAGGACAGGATTCTTTTTAATCAACTTTTTTTTTACTCATTTTTCTCTCATGCATTGTTTGAAGGTACATATTATAGAATTTCCTAACAGTCATTTTAATTTCAGGAATATAAACTATACGTGCTTTTTAAGCTGGAAAAGTATATTTACTTACTGTGGTTGTATAAATTTATCTTTCTATTATTATTCTTTTCAAGAATTGAAACTCTATTGGATATTCGGAATGGCATCTTCTTCATTTCCTTTTAAATTTTCATATTTAATCAAATAATCTTGGCTGAATTAAGCGGTGGATATAAAAGAACGTAGTGAATATTTTAATTTCCACTTGAATGCATATATTTGGGCAGTTTATTCTTTTTTATAATTTAACAAATTTATCGATACTACCTGCGATAAATTATTTGCAGCTCTCAAAAGAAAATTAATTAAAACAGTTTATTTTCGATCTTTTATAACTAATTTCATTGAAAAAATATATATATATTTTTTTTTTATGTACAAACATACAGCGAAGAGTTTCATTTCAAATTTTTTTCAAAATAATTTGTAAAACAAATATTGAACACATGTTTGGAGATGCTGTTAAATTCCTGTGAAAGAATAAATTCAATTTTTGGCGAGCTCAAAGCAATGTTCCACAGGATGCCATAAAATATTTTATTTTTCGTACGGAGTCAAAAAGATTGAATATTGAAATCTTATACATTAATAAATAAACAATTGATAAAATATCGGAACACACATATTTACTACTATTTTTATATTTCAATAAAGAAATATTAGGAAATTTAGTAATGCAAAAAAATTAGAGTATACCTAGGCTGACTAGTTTCCCCCATTACTACTTAATTTTAAGTAGTTTTACGTACGCTTTATTCAATATGTAGAAACCAATTATAAAATGCTCAGTAAATTAAGCGAGAGGTACGTAATAATATTAAACCTCCGCACAATTTTATGCTTCAAAATTAAATATTAATTCAATTTAATAGAACATAACAATTTTCGAAAACAGTATTTTAATTAACAACAGGTGTGAATATGATTTACACAGTGAAATTTTCATGTAATGTAATTACCGATAAATGTGTACATAAAATAATTTATGCTTCCATACATTTGCTATTGGCTGCTTATAACCGAGTTTTTGACGACTTGTGTTTCTAAGTACTAGCTGCTAACGACTGGCTAAACGTCCGCTTGGACTCATTAATTTTCCAGCAGAGACATCATATACAATTCCAACCAAAATTCTCGCTGTGCTTAACGTATTTCGAGTTTATGCGAAATACTTATGAAACACATTCTGAATAAAACATAAATAATAATTTCCAGCTTTCGTTAATGAAATTTTAACATCCACAATACAATTTTATACGAGCTTTTATATCTAATAACACATTATTCGATTCTCAGCATTAATAAAAAAAAAAACCGCATCGCAGATGAATCGAAAAGAACAAAAGAAACAAACTATTTGGTCGTCATAAATCTGTTCACGGCGAGCACACAATTAGATATATATACGCACGATGCATCGTTCAAGCAGTCCATTCAATCGCTAAGTACGATCCTCCAGTTTGAATATGTACAGTACCAAAGAGAGTATAAAAATACAATGGGCGAATGCGCTGACAGAGAAGCTCGGAACTCGCGCGAATGATAATGCAAAGCGGCGGTTGGTGACGCACCGGCCATAAACCCAAATAGATAAATTTCCCCGTAACGTCGACTGGACTCCAACGGTATGGACGATGAACGCAGTCACGCGGGGGCCCCGCATCCTTTCGCAGCGCTGCTTGATTTACGCCGTTCAATAACATCGCCGTCACACTGAGCGCGCAACGAACGATGTGTATAACTCGTTGTTACAGACCCCCGCGACCCCCCGAGCATGTAAGGTCTTACCGTTAATGGTAATTGCGTAGTTTTGTGAATTAGGTTGGGAGCGAGCTGTAAATTTTATTACTACAGCTGACGCGTGCGTTTTTTCTTTGGGCAAGTTCGATCGAATGTAGGATTGAGTATTTACCGGTCGGTATATTTAAGGGAGATGAATTGCACTTGGATACGTCGAAAGATTAGTGGAAGCTGCAGGAAATGCATGTCGGGTACGGGTCCGAGCGAGGCATGTAGGTGTATGTAACAGACCGGCGAAAACATCGGTCGAGAAAAGTAGGAGACGGACGGATGTAAACTTTTATGGCGAGCCGCCAGATAAACGCACACGAGCAACGTTTACTATGATGTGGTCTTTACGATCCAGTCCACTCGAATATTATTCTTTCTTTCTTTTTTTCTTCTTCTTCTTCTTTAAGAATGGAATCAGCAGTAAATTCTATTTAGTAATACCCACGAGTGGAATATAAATTGTCTTGATGCACTCAAATCGAAAAGAAAATAACCCAAATGATGAGTTACTTTTTATATACCTATATAAATATAGGATGAGGTACTGACTTGAATCGAATCGAGTCCTCCGAGTTATCCATGCGGAAGAAGAAGATGATGGCCAGTTCGTTTGATGTCGAGCCACTGAGGATACGTACAATTTGAATTATACGTGCAGGGGGAGTAGGCTTTGATCCGATGGCTCTTACACCATGGGAAAAGTGTATATACGGTACACTAGGCACAGCAGAGGATTATGTAAAATCAATCGAAGCGAAAATAATGGGCTTGTAAAGTTATCGTTGTAATTTAGCGCTGAATATTTATGTTGATGCCTCGATTAATGAAGTATAGATGCAAGTCTATGACGAAATTCTATATTTAATAGGACATTTGCGTTTTATCGACAATTTATGTTATAGGTCGATCGCAATTTCCAAACTGCAGCATGAAAATCGTTGCTTTAATAGATCAATAAATGCAACAATTCCACCTGGTGAAAATAATTTCTGTGCAATTGCGTATACAATTTTATATAGTTGTGTAAAATTTTGCAATAGATTAATTCTTATAAAGATTAATATATAGGTATATATTGTATTTTAATATATATATAAGAGTGTATTATTACACTTGTAAATGATTGTAGATAATTTTAGATGATGAAATGAAGTAGATGGATTTAACCAATACAAAGGTTGCATACAATTATATATCACTGTATCTATGCAACTTCATTCAATTATTTATCATTGTATACAAATGAATGGATAATTTGATAGTTATAAGTATACACGATTGCACATAATTCTACGTATGTGCATATAAATGTATAAGAATATACATGATTATACATACAATTATACATAGGCAACATCCATATGTATTAACACAAATCTATACACTCTTATACAACTCATATATACAAATCATTTTCACTCGGGTAACTTTCATCACCAGGCACGAAGTGCACAATCGCTCAAAAGTCGTGCTTAAGATCAAACATGAAATCTCTATATAGAATCTAAAACCGAACTCTATAAGGACATCTTATTGAACTACATATGTATTAGCACCGGCTACACGAAAGCGATGTTTATTACGACGCTCCAATGAAAGCCTGCAAATCGTTCATATCGAAGACATCATTCAATGCAGAATTTAATGTTGCCACGCGCGCGGCCTTCAATAATACCCGGAGAAATGGCGCAGTCTCTCTCTCTCTCTCTCTCTCTATATATATATATATATATGGCACGCGAAGCAGCGATTTGTATGCGAGAAAAAAAGTGCGAATCGGATTGACGCTGAAAATTCGATTAGGTACTTTCGAATGCGCTTCGATTTTAAAATTGCCGCTGCGAGTTCATATGCGCTTTCGGCTCTGCGCGTAAGCGTTTGCTAACGCGATATTGTTAAAAATTGTGTTGGAATTCTAATCCATTTTTTTTTTTTTTGTTAATTTTGAAATTTAATATTCGAGCTCTGCCTTTGTGCGATATCTGCTAAAAATATCACCACTCGACATTTTTGAAAATCAATGCATGTTTGGTTCGTTCTACTGTTTCGGTTGGAAGTAAGTAATGTTGCGATGTTACTTTCTGTTCGTTAAGTGGATTATCAGAAACTGATAAACTGGTGTAAATTGTACCGTTAAAGATATTTAATTTATACAAGGAATCCGAATTACCACAATATATGTTACATTTAAATAAAAATAAAATAATGTAATTTTAATTAGGTATTTATATACACGAGCTAGGAATTCAGTCAGTTGTTTAGGTAATCAAATCAAGGCCATACCTTTCAGAGTAACCGCGAAATTCCTGGTCTTAGCCACGAATCTCAAGCTTACTTTTCTCAATGGAAGTTTCGATCTTAACCGAGGATTTCGGTCCAAGTGGAGTAGCTCGATTGTATTCAGACTAAACAGTGTCTAACTAAAAGTTTGGCTTCGACTACAGGATTTCGACGCTAATTTCTTTTCGACATAATTGAAAAACACGCATTTAATTTGCGTACAAAATTTATAAAATAAACTTTTTATTTAAATGATTATTCAAATTTGAATTCTTGACGAAGGTCTATTAAAATGGCAAAATCGTATATACAGGATTAAAAATCTTGCGGATTTTAGAAATTTTTTTAACGTTTAAGAAAGCGAGTAAAGTAATCGATCTATAGTTTTTCGAAAGATATACGCGCCTACTTTCATTTATTTTGCATGAAGCACACCTTTAGCGTATGGCATTATTTAGAGAGCATTAATTTTAAGAATCAAAGATATATTTCTGCTCTAAACGAAGGAGGTTAAGGCTACACTTACCCTAACAGTTATTTTCTTTTTCCCTTTTCTTTTATACATAAATCTTCTGACACTGCATTGACATTCCACGTTAGAGTTACATCGGATCTTTTTTTTTTTCTATCGACCCAGTAAATATTTGGCAAATTAGTTTCTAGAAAATAATAAAGAGGTGGGAAGGGTAAAAATGTCCAATGATATTAAGTGAGCATATAAACCGATCCTCCCGATATAATGACGCATCGCGTCGTGTGGGGATGATCGATCCTGTGAATACAACAAACAAATTACAATTAATGTCCCATCCAACTGTTCTTTTTCCGCCTCGTCCGCGCATAATACAGTTTCTAAAGCCATAAAAAAAACAATACCGTTTCATCCTAACGCGCCATAAATAACGTCATCGTTCTCGCAAACTTTAATAAACCATGTCATTACACAAAGAGTATAATCTTGCACCGTCTGACTGTACTCGGGTCCCATCTACTAATGCCGCAACGAAAGGAAAGCATAAAAAAAAGAAACAATTCCAAAAACTGCCGCTGATTATCTTATCTGCCTTATGGGGGGTCGCATAATCCCTCATATTAAATACGTATCAGAATCTACAGGGGATGGAGGGCACAGCCGTTTTCGTCCCTGCGGCTGTAATCCCAAGCCCGTAATCCCAGATATATATGCGTCTACGTGTCGAATTCTCGCTTCTGCGATGTACAAACAGACGAGAGGTTCGGCGAACCTCGTCTAAAGATGAATATGTATAAGGGCTGGGATATGCACCGTCGAAGATATTTCGAGGATAAAAAAGGGAAGTGCAAGCGTATTTTTTTCTTTGCTTTGTTTTATAGGATTTGGCGGGCTTTTTTTGCGCGTCGTGCGATTCTGAGACCTACAAATGGATTACGCGCTCTCTGTCGATAATTCCCTGTCGAGGTGAACGGAATTGCACTTGTGGTATGGATTCTGCAGTTCTGACGCTTTTTACACGTAACGATCGTTCGAGAAGGTGAGTCGTTGAAATTTTTCGGATAAAATATCTGTACAGTCGAAAAATACTATACGGGAAACTTTTTTTTTCCCCGAACGGAAACTAAATTTGGCAATTCGTTCGTACTGCACAACAAAGTTGTACACGCGAATGAACTGCACACAACAAAGTCATACACGCGCGACAGGTGCAGTGGGTGTTACAAACGCTACAACGTCAACATTGCTTAACTGCTCTGAGTCCGCGATGATGACCGAGCAACAAAGTTCAGAGCACGAGATTGATATTTTAATCGGGCATTTACACCCACTCATGCATATCGTAATAATGGAAATGCAAGTGTAGTCGCACACTATATACACCCACTTTGCGCAATTGCAAACTCTCGTTTGGCGCAGCGGAAATTCTCTCTGGCAGTGTTGATTCGCATTACGATTATTTCAATTACATTTATGAGTTATAAAATCACTCGGCCTTCGGATTTATCTATTATACGGGAAAAGTAGCAGTTTTTTTACAACGGGGGTAAAGGATTGAAAATATATAGGGGCGATCTATTCGGTGCAAGCACGTACTCGAATGGAATTCTTCGATTTACGATAGGAATTACTGTGATATGGACTGGAAGCGTTGGAGGACATTAAAAAGCGCGATCGAGCGAGTCTAATAAAATTAACCTGATAGCTGATAACGAAAAATTAGTGAGAATCGTGGTAATCGAAAGTTTAGCGACTACTGGTCATGCGATAATCATTGAGTATTGAAAAATGTAATGCTTTGAGGTAAGGAGAACTCGGTAGGCGGAGAAAATTAATTAATCCTGGTGAGTAAATTTTAACCGCTCACATTTATATACGCGATGGTAATAAACCCGGATAATATTTGATTTTCTTCCGCCGCGATTTCTGAATAGCTATGCGGTTATAATTCATCGCCATAGTGGATATCACTTTTACCCCGAAAATGCAAATTACTAATTAACGAAATTGAAAGGCCTGGAAAGTGTATTAAATGCAAAATTCTCCTTGACGATAATCACGATAACATCGCGACTTATCAATAATTCATGAGACAAGTATCACCGAAATACGACTCGAGGGGGTCCAACCGACACTTTTTACACCTTCCATTATTGCCATATACTCGAATATCCTTTCCAAGAAGCGATAAATTAATGCATTGTTTTACAATTCCTGCTTTCTCATGCTTTCTATAGGTATATATATACAAAAAAAGAAAAGAAGCTCGGTTCCGAGTGTTGGCGTCCATCGGCTATAAAATCGCATTAAAATACATACGTATAAAGAATCCGTTTCGCGTCGCGTCGATTGTAAATCCTCCTCGACTGGGGAGAATTAGAAGGGGAGAAAAAGAGAGAGAGAAAGAGTTGGAGCGAAACACACGCTAACGATATAAACTAACGCGAGCCGCGCGCATTGTGCAGCCGTTGCGCGGGGATTAATGAAGGTCAGCCACGGTCCTACAGCTGCACGACTATACCCCACTTATTACGTGTATATACATGTATATGTGTACGTTTCGTGGAGTATGCGGAGCCCAATTGTCGATGCTCACGTGTGCAGTATTATTGTACTTGTTTTCAATGCTCGAGCGTGGATTCGAGGGGTGGGCTTGATGATGTATTCGTTTTAATCAGTTTCTGTGGTGGCTAGTAGTTTTGATGTAACGCATAAGAAAATTTAGGTCGATGAGTATAGTTTGGACGAATGATCAGTTATCGAAACTGACTATAGGCCAGCTTCAATCTCTCAAATGACTCTAAACTATGCTAGAAGAATTAAAGTTAGATTTAATTGAAAACACTACTATCGGGACAACAATATACACACTGTAAAAAAACCTTTTTTTTTACAGTGCATGTCTTACTAAACTTGTCTGTAATTTCAAAATAAGTATTACTGATTTAATCAATATTTTTTCGAAAACCTTGAAACGAAACTCCTGATAATATATTTGCCTGGAGTCTTATTATCTTCTTTTCGAAATAAGAAATAGGGGGGAATTAAAGAAAGAATAATTTCACCTTCTACGTGTGAAATTCGCACAAGAAAGGCGTTGCCCCGCCTAAAACATCTCCACCCTGTACGCACTCTAATCAAGTCATGCTAATTCCATATCCCACCCGACTCTAATTCAAATATCACCCAAATATACAAAAGCTTCTAAAAAAAAACTCTATCTCACGCCTCCATCCGCACGCAGAAGCAGTTGACACGCACTAGCGAAGTTCACCGACACGCGTCGCGCCACTTTTTATTCTCCCTACACGACGTGACGACATTGCGCTCGCGAGACGCGCTAATCTAGGGCTTTCTCAAACAGGAAGGGTATACGTATATATAAAGTTGATCGATTTTCATTTCAATGGCTTGGAACCCCGACCTCACACCATTATACATGTATTGGCGGCTCTTAGGAGGTGCGACTTTGCATAGCCTGATAGACGAGAATAGAATAAGGCTCGAGGGGCGCTTTGAGAGGCTGATTTTCTCGCGTACACCAGCTTATGTGCTATTATAATACGGACGGATTCTCGATTTGCTTTCGGTGAACGAGCCTCGATGTTAATTTTTCGAATTTGCAGGAAAGCGGCGTATGGTTGGGAATGCGAAAAGTATACGTTGAATGTACCGAAGCACAATAGTCTTTAGAAGAGACGTTAAGCGTTCTATATAACCTTTTTCATTGAAATTTTCACTGCAGTTGTAAATTATTCACTTTACGATCGGCAATAAAAAATGCGAGATATATCGATGTTATAATTTATTAGTACCATTGATATACATATACATATATATTGCTTAATGTGTAACGAACGAAAATTCCAGCACGTGAATTCAAAATGAGCTTTCATTTCAGCCTTCGAATCCAAAATATTTCAGTGCTTTAATTTATCTATTAAAAAAATACTGTCGCTGCGGATTCCTAAATTGCAATTACAACCATATCATAGTTTTCTATAATCCCAAATTCAATTGTAAAAGTTTAGTATACACGTCGTCATATCAATATAACCCTTCCAATCCACTCAAAACTGTTTATGCAATCGATTAATCAAAAATAATCCAGAGATATCTTCCCCCGCGAGCAACGATCCCGCACGCCTATACAATCCCAATATCCCAACCACTCCCAGCATCGCCGCTGCCGACACCGCAGCAGCACTTTGTCTTACTTTCGCTTGACCTACTCGTACACATCGTGCACGTACTCACAGAGAGAGAGAGAGAGAGAGAGGCGACTCGCGTTTTGCATGAGAGAACCGTTGCCAAGGCAGCAATTCAGCGCGACAGAAGAGAAGTTGTACCGCGGCCGGATTAAAAAAATCCAGTAGAATAGTTCCATTTTTCACCGCTGTAGTCGTGCACCAAACTCCGCGAAACAATCAACTTGGAAAACTGCACCGCCTCGCAGTTTTTATCTCCCGAAAAGCTCCGAAAACTTTCTTATACCGCCTTGATATCGACGTACGACCGACTACTTTGTGGATATTTATTCATTAGTTTTTCTCGGCTAAGAATCGAACTGGTACATACCGACGGTGACAAATTGTTGCGCCGGCGTCTAGAACCTGGATTTATTGTACCATATCGTGAATTTCAAAACTCGCGCGCTCAAGGTTTCAGGGTACAAAGAGAATGAATTGCACGCTTCCGATGGAGATTGTTGGAAGCAGGTGCAGATCGTAACTTTTAGGATGATGTAGAGATTATTTTTGTTTATCGATATGCTCGCGTCTGTCTGCCCACGTCTATTTCCACTGCGACTCTTACGAATTTTAATTGGGTATTATGCAATTGTTTTTTACGTGGTTTTCACGGGTCAATTTTAGCGTTGCGGCGAAATAGTAGGTTTTCTTTATGCAGCAAACATGAGTTTAGAGAGGGGATATTGTGGTCGAGATGCTGTCGGGTCAGTCAAGCTGCGCAACGTCAAATTTCTCTAGAATAACATGCTCAGGCGCGAAAGCTTCCAAGATAATCCGAGACTCGAAATAATACCGACCTATTAACAACTGTCTACCTACAAAAGTAAAATTAACTCATCCTCTCTATACAAAACTATCACCAATTCAAATTCAAAATTATAATCGAGAGAAAAAAAAAGTAGATTCATGAATTTTCTCCGAGTTCATGTAGAAAGAAGAGTGTAATATAGAATACAAAGTACGCGATGCAGAAAATAGCATTCGGTAGAGTTCGGAAATTTTCATAAAAGATCAGCCAGACATTTTTCCGCGATGGCTCGCCATGCATATATATATCTGTATATACGGACGGTTTTACTTTGTGTTTCGCAAACATGTTTCTAGACGCCGGCGCTGCACACCGACGAGCGGAGAAATATTTGAAAACCAAATTGTAATCCGAGAGAGACCTGCGATGCCTTGGAAACGCGGGCAGAGAGTCGAAACGGGAGCTTCGCGTTTTTACTTTTTCTTCATTCATTTCTTACTTATACGAGAATAATATTAGCTTTCATCTCGATATTCATATATACTTATATCATGTATGTATTAATGCGTGTATTTAATTACGATAAAATTAATTACTTGATTTAATGATGAATAATTTTATTCATACATGGATAGTATTTCATTCATGTGCAAATTGATTAACGTGTTGCATTTTTTAATATTGAATGTTATCATTTTAAAGAATTCTTCGTCACATCCGATCCGATGCGAAGAATATTATGTTTCGATACAAATGTAGTCACGTAGAATATAAAATTATGCATTCACGAGGATGTGCCATTTTACGAACTTAGACTCGATAAACTTTATTTCTCAATTTTGAGTGACACATATACATATATATAAATTCTGCTATACAACTTAAAAGTGCTTGGAAGTAACGAATAGAATTAATATCGTTTATAGAGCTTAATAAATCTTTTATATTAAAGTGAAAAAAACGTATCTTATAATAGTAGAATTTATTATTGCCTTTACTTATAATGAATAAATATATATATTAACACTTTTTTTATTGCTCAGAAAGGGTTGACGAATATCAACGAGCTTATAAAGTATAATAGAATTAAATGTACACTTATTATTTGTAGTATAAAACGTGCCGCAGAGCGAAAAAATTTGTCCAGTAATATTTTCCGTAATATTTTCACTACTCAAAAATGTACCTCAAATAAAAATTTCTGTATTATAAACGGTTCAACGTATTATACTTTTCCGAGTTTCTAAAAAATCTGCGTATCACTTTAGCACACGTATTTCGACAATACAAATTATTCGATGAATCCAATTCCATAAATCAAATGATACGCTAATCACAAAATGAGTTTCATCTACAATAATAAACTATTGATAAATTAGAGGAATGCAATAATGATCCCATTGCATTCCTCTAATTTATTCTACCTAATAAATCACTTGAAATGAGCAAACTTCAATGTCGGTATTATAACGAATATCGTACCAAGCCTCTAAACGAATACACGATAACACGATTATCAATACGAGCTCTGAATGCTCGTCTATATTTTACCTCCAATAAGCGTTATAAATTGTTCATTCATTAAATCCACTCGACAGCTCATTACTCGAACACTCAAAAGTCTTAATCGCGCACATCAAACGTCGACCCTCGCAAAAAGAAAAATCGCTCGCGCACGCGATACACACATAGGGAAAAAAAGAGGCAATACTCGGTCGGCTATCCTCGCATAGTCAGACCCCAACGTTTCAATATTTAAAGCGCGCAAGTCGCGACGGTATAACGCCGAGTCGACAATGAAGAATAAGAGGAGCTGCGCCGCTACTGCGAGAAAGAAACGGCGCGGAGAAGATAAAGAGCCAAGTCTTCGTCGTTGTCGTCGTCGTCGTCGTCGCCGTCATCCTGGGGGATGAAATATCGAAGGCGCCATACCTCTGCGTATATGCGTGTGTTATAAGAGCGCGTCGGGACGATAACGGAGGAGGGTTTTTTCTAGAAAGTAGTAATAAAGCCTTCCGTCGTCGGACGTGAGAAGTGACGAGTTCTCTCTCTCTCTCTCTCTCTCTCTCTCTCTCTCTCTCTGCCCTTTTTTGTCGATCGAGATTAAGTTACGGTGGCGTTTTTTACTTTTTTATAAGGTACTCAGCTGATTGGTATATGTTTTCATCCTGGTGGTTTTTGGAGAAATAATTAATTAGCGGTGGGTTTGATAAACGACGGTGTGTAGCTTTTGATGGGAGCAGTTTATTGGACGAGTGTCTGTTCCAAGACATGAGCTTTTATTATCTCGTGCAAAATGCAGATGAGAATTTGTATTCATAGTACTTTCCTCCCTCGTCACTCGTCGAATTTACGTTTTACGAAGGAAACTGCAGATATACCACAGGGGGATATATCAAAGTCGTGCCGTTCATTTCGGGGGATGTCGGAGCTAAATCAGCACCTCGTAGTTTTCGGTGTACGTGAAATTTACGTACTTTCCGTCGTTCCTGCACAAAAACATTCTCTAGTGCTATTGACCGGTTATTTTAGCCGGGAGTACCTGCAATTCGTTTATTTTAACCTAAACGAATAGGTGACCTCACTGAGTCGGCGCTTGTATCAGGTGGGAATATCCCAAGTCAGTGAGAGAGTTTAGATTAAAATAAAAAAAGTGCAGGTACTCTTGGCTAAAATAATGAGTCAATAGCACTAGAGTATTTTATTGTCAACGTTTAGTGACCACTAGGAACGATGGAAAATATGTAAATTTTACGTATACCGATAAATACTATTCGATTTGAAAGCTAATTTGGCTCCGACATCCCCTTAACGAATATTTTTGGCTAACCGTGAAAGTGGTCGACTCACTCTTGGAGGCTCAGCTGTTTTACGTAGAAGCAAAACACTTGGCTTTATGTGATTCCGGTTACTTCGATGAAATTGCGTGTCGTTATAACAGGGAGCCGGAGCGCAAAAACACTATAGAGCTCTGAGTGCGCTTCAGTTGACTATAAACACGTTAATTGTTTAGCTTCTCGAAAAAACATATACTGAATAATTCACATTCTTTGTGTCGGACTACTTAAAGAAATCCACTAGAAATAAATGTGTACTTTATAAATCGTTCACTCGATAAATAATTGGATGACTATTATAACCTGTAATACAAGCTGATATTGATTTATCACTTATATAACTACAAATTTCGCGTAATCATGTCGACTATAAATTATCGTGAAATTAACCGAGTTATTGGGAAATGTGAATATAGTATCGTCAAAATTCTCTGCGTGACACATATCTTATAGAAGATACCTCTCTAATTAAATAACATACAATTTCCTTCGCGTTGAATGTTTGAAAATAAAGATTTTCCAGCACGGCATACGTCTGGCACTCGAAACAGTTATACATTCAATTAGTCCACAAAGAAAAGTGCACCTTCACCATCAATCCCATGCCATATTTCAATTTCCCAGCTGGAATTCATATCTCCGGCAGTGGATCCCGAGCAGAAAGAAAATCCTTCGCGGTGCCACTCAGCAGTCGAAGCTTCTCATTTCTTTCCCCTCCCTCCCCGTTCTTCCCTTAACAAAAGGCTCTCGCGATCGTATAACGATATACGGGGGGGAGTTACAGGAGAGATGCGCGCAGTAGTACGAGTCCGACTCCGTTCAGGCATCGACTTCTATCGCAATTGCCCTGGCGCTGCGCACAACTCGTCAAGGGCTTATAAACTCGTTGCCTATATACACGCGCGTACAGTACCTACTACCTCGATCGACGACTTGCTGCTCTGTACTTAATTGAAAGGATTCGCAGCAGAGTTTATTGTGTTTTGCCAGCTGGAGCCGGCGCATGTGACCTCTAGAGTATAGTTTGGTTTTGACGACTGGCAGAGAAAGGTTTAGTTTGCTATAGAAACCGAAGGGTATAGTCTTTTTATTCAAGTTTTCCTTGGCCTGGTACAGCTGCGCGGGAGAGAGGAAAAAATTGACTTTCGTTGGCGCGCGCGAACGTCTTTTGAAGAAACTTCGTTCACTACGACGAAACGTTCGATTGAGAGTATTTTTACATCCCGTTTGTGTATTAGCGCGATGTCTATATATCGCCGCACTATTTGCGTAGCAAATGGATATATTGAAATGTCAATTTGATGTTGTAAAGGTGTCCGTTGTCAACGCGAAGATATCGAACATTCTGTATACAATACGTTGTACAATGCGTTCTTATCAAAGATTCGTATCCCAACGACTATAACGAAGCTCTAATACGAGAGTAATTATAAAGGCAATCGAGTGCGAAACTATGTGTGAGCACAAATTAGATGTTATCGCGTATCGTACCTTGGAACAAGCAGCTCCTCTTATCGAACTTTTCATTTTTCTCTTTGCGCGCGCACTCGACCTTTACTCTTAATCGAGCCGAAACTACTTCATTAACTTCATTATTTACTAACGTATATATATATATATATATATATATCATGAGTCGTGCTCGATAAATTTTTCGTGACAGACACGGCGTTATATCGTTGTTCCTAATCGACCTTTTAACAGGCCATTAATTTAACAAGATTCAATCAATTATTATCCGGCAATAATTTGCCTCTGCGTCGCTTAATCGTCTGTGTATAGAGACGATATGGCTAATACAATTGGAGAATCGATCTCTTGCATCGTAATCCAGTCGAAATGAACGCGCTATATAGCCTATATATAAATCATGCACAAGAGCCGCGAATATGACTTCTAAATTATATTGCCAAGGAGACACACCGCAAATGTAAACATCGAGGCTGACGCGTAAACGACGAGTCAATGCACTCGCGTTACATTATATTACATCGAGGAAATGTATATTGCCTTCGAAAACGGAGCTACGTGAGACCATAAATAACCGATTTGCAGCATTTTTAAGGCAAAGGTCCGCGTCGACACTCGCATTACTCACGAGCATTCTAGGCAATATATAGGAGGTGGGGAGACGTACGCGTGGAAAGCCGCGGGTTAGAATTCATCTCGCGTCGACGCGCTTTTCTCACTTTAGCAACGGCCAGACGGTTCACCGCGGCACAAAGTAGTTTTTCTCCCGACGTAAGTGCAATACTCGCTGCTAAGGCGAACTGTTTATTGCACATCCGTAAACGCAGTTTTAATTTTATCGAATGAATTCGGCCAAAGTAGATCTTACAATACGCTTGTCTACGCAAAAAGCATTTTATCATAGGTATTATACTGTATTACGGCATTAGAGCTGCGGTATCGCGTTGCGCAAAGTACAAGCCAGCTATAAAAATATTCTAGTGCGCTGAAGAGTAAAGTTCAGTGTAACTAAAATTATGCGCATCATTGAAAATACCAAACTATTTCAAGTTTATAATTCAGAAATCATTTTATACAGTTATTTAGTTGGTATATGAAAAGGTGCAATTTTCATTTTTTGTTCTATATTTATGTAAACCCAAATGAATGCCTCGAATAAGCTTTCATCATGATAAACACTAAAGGAACCGCATTATTACGCAGAAAATGATATTTTTAATTTACCTGGAACATCATAAACAAATGCGAGAGAAAAGATTAAATTAACTGACTTACAAGAACAGAATGAATTAAAGCGTATTACAATGCAATAGCCGACATTCCTGGAGTACGACGTGATTTTATAAACATACCACGGCTGCGAACAATATGCACAAGTAAGTGGGAATCTACTTAACTCGGAGGGATGCGGAACACCTTACCAATGCAACACACGCCCCTGGAATGCAGTAATTGGATGTGTGTCTAAAGGAAGTAATGAAGAAAAATGTGCCTATTCGTGCGCTTACGGAATTCTAATGCACGCACATTTCTCGCGCACGTCTT
>UELV01182363.1:67864-89514 GCA_900490015.1 Megastigmus stigmatizans
GCATTTTATCATAGGTATTATACTGTATTACGGCATTAGAGCTGCGGTATCGCGTTGCGCAAAGTACAAGCCAGCTATAAAAATATTCTAGTGCGCTGAAGAGTAAAGTTAGCCGAAACATCGTGTGCGCGCTAAAGTGGCTCCAAGTTCGCAAAGTGGCGAGGATATGCCGCCGTACCGCCAAAGTATTTTTTCTCTCGACATAAAAGCTTTGATGTAGTAAAATTATTCAAATTCGCCGGTGGTTATGATTATGTGCAAATGCACGAGTGGATGCTTATATTTACAGCGAAAGAAGTTTTACTCTCGCGTGGCTCCGGATAATTTGGATGGGCGCGTAAAGTAGATATGTAATCCGAGTTGGCAAGACGAGAATATGAAGCTGTATTGGGATTCGTACTTTTCATAATAACATATAAAGCTATTATAATTAAAATCAAGTTTTAATACGAAAGGCGTTAGTTTGGGTGCTGCAAGCGTCAAACAAATTATTGGATAGAACGATCAAATAATTTATGCGAAACTAAAGTATAATCATCATAACAATATCATAGTCAATGAAAATTTCGGGGTGGTCAGCGTTAATTCTGAAAAGATATGAAAGTTCAACTAATTTGCTACTCCTGTTCGCGAATGTAATAATTCTTACGGGGTTTGTGGAAGACCTTTGGAAAGATTCTTCTCGATCATCGCGATAAGATAATGTAAATTCACAAAAGTCTAAGGAAAATATTCGTATAAAAAACGGTATACTACGTTAACCGATCATTTATAAGAAATTCTGTGTCTACTAAATCGCAAGTGATTGTATATCTATATATAGCTACTACGTGAAATATCGCAACTTCTATTGCAACTTTCAGTGTAACTAAAATTATGCGCATCATTGAAAATACCAAACTATTTCAAGTTTATAATTCAGAAATCATTTTATACAGTTATTTAGTTGGTATATGAAAAGGTGCAATTTTCATTTTTTGTTCTATATTTATGTAAACCCAAATGAATGCCTCGAATAAGCTTTCATCATGATAAACACTAAAGGAACCGCATTATTACGCAGAAAATGATATTTTTAATTTACCTGGAACATCATAAACAAATGCGAGAGAAAAGATTAAATTAACTGACTTACAAGAACAGAATGAATTAAAGCGTATTACAATGCAATAGCCGACATTCCTGGAGTACGACGTGATTTTATAAACATACCACGGCTGCGAACAATATGCACAAGTAAGTGGGAATCTACTTAACTCGGAGGGATGCGGAACACCTTACCAATGCAACACACGCCCCTGGAATGCAGTAATTGGATGTGTGTCTAAAGGAAGTAATGAAGAAAAATGTGCCTATTCGTGCGCTTACGGAATTCTAATGCACGCACATTTCTCGCGCACGTCTTTATTTCACCTAATTTCCCTGATGCATTCGTTAATGCGGTATTATTGTTTGATTGAGGGTTGCGCTTTATATCGATCTGCTTCTGTAACCGAACCTTTTTTTTTATTCTCGCTGGTTTACGGGAACGGGAATGGAAATTTAAAAAATCTGCCCCAAATACTGATGCTGACGGTCAGTGCCTTGAAATTTTTTCACATCGTGAGTTATTGATAAAGTATGCTCGCAATTGTAAACGGCTATACTCTGTTGGATTAAAAACGTCCAAATATTTAAATAATTTGTAACCAATTTGTGCTTATTGCCTAAAATTCCTCAGCGATCATTTTAATCGAGACATTTTATTGTTCATAAAAAAGAAACTGTAGACAATACCAATGATATTTTACGTAGCGCATATCATATGGCATTGTGACGGTGTAAGACAAGCAGACGCGGTCATTCAGTCGCGCTCGGCGCTGCGGTACTCGGATAAAAAAGGAGGATCCCTGCGCAATGCTGAATGCTAATGAAACCAGTGCGCTGAATAAGTTCACAAAGAATTTTATTAAGTACGAGAGAATGTTTATTTACGGGGCCGGCTTTGTGTTTTATTCGGGACGAGCTCTTTTCTTACGCCGACATTCAATGAACCCATTCAGTAAACTCTTTATTGGTACAGCATTAATTTGTCGTTCTAATTTAGTTTGTGTTATCCAATTAAGGTATAAAATTATTGTATTATTCCAAGTCGCGTAATATTTGTCGTACAGTGAGGGATTTAATTAATACAGAGAGGGAAAAAAAATTTAATTAATAAGCAATCTTATGGGAAACAAAGCTGGACGCATATTACGGGGTTTGCGTTACGGAGCCGCTTTTTATTAAATTTTCACCCGTCAACACGTGTATACATAATTTTACAATTGACATACTAATTGTTTTGACGCTGGTCAGCACACTTTGTAAGAAATATATGAAGCGCGAAAATTGTTGCACACTATTATCGGGACACGCGCGTTTTGTGCGCCTCCCCCATACGAACATTTATAACACTTCCCAATCTGTCCCGGTTCAATAATGAAGCGTAAAGTCACGCAGGGCGACAGTACTTTCTTATGCAATTAATCGAAGCTGCGCGAATAATTTCCTTGTCGATTAAACAAATATGGAAGTGATTATAATGTTTAATTTGATTCAATGATGAAAACGTGATTTTGTTCGCGAATTTCGGTGCAAAAACCGGCTTAATTACAGAATTTTTCTATCGAAATAATCGCCCATGCGAAACATTAGAAATGTCAGCGTCCATACCATACACACAAAAAACGTATTTCCCACTTGCGCGAGGTTATTTTTCACCCGTTTTCCCAAAGTTGACGTATACCGAAAGTCGACGCATTTTCCCCCCTTACAAGCAAGAATCGCATAAACATCTCCCTTTGTTCTTCATATTGCACGATCGACCCCATTTTATTCGTCGACGCGCTTTTCGATACAAATCCATATTTTCCCGGCACGCGGGACGGACTAAGAAAAAGTCCCTCCAAATTGAAGCATTAATGTTTGAGGATTTGGACGAGACGCAATGAATGCATGAACGAATTGAGCTATGTGTTGTCGAGGTGAATTATCGGTTCGATATGGTAATGAGCATTAATAAGACAAACGGACGACGAGATCCTGCATTCGAGTCATGAGTTTTAATGTTTCGTTCGATGTAGTCTCAAATTGGGGCTTGTTTTAATGACTATTGGGGGGATGGAGATCTGTTTGTGTAATGGTTTCAGAATGGAAATAGAATGTTACTATGAGGATTGGAGGTAAATAGGACAGATGCGATGCCACCGAACCGCAAATACACATTTTTATAACCGTGGATCGATTTTTCATGACCCAATTTGACTATTAATATAAAATTATTTACTCGTATTGAATGATCGATAAATAAAATTCAAGAATCATAGAAATAATTATTTTGGTATGTTGATACGGTTCTCAAAATTTATCTAATCAAACAATCATGTATATTATAAAAGTTTCTCACCTCAAGTATTTGTTTTCAATTGACAGATTATCATAAAAGTCATGAATATTCTAATTAAGTTACGAGTAGGTACAAGGTGCACAATGATAATGGTAAATGACAGAAAACAAAAAAAAACATTGTCTTTCGAACCATCTGATAATATTTTTTTCCGATCTTCAGCAAGTGCACAATTTTATGAATATGTAGGTTAAAGATATACGAGTAATTTTTTATCTCGACGATATTTCGGAAAAATCATGACGAGATCTCAAGAGATCTTCGTAACGGAATGACTATATCGATTAAAACTCATGTGCGATCGATAACAATGAAATATTTTCACGCACAGACAGATCGAAAACAACATTTCCCGTTAGCAATATATCGATAATAAATGTTGTACATTCACCACGTTATCGAACATACAAAGACACGCCTCGTTACAAATATTCTATTAATATATCAAAACGATCATTCACGAGAGTGAGATAAAAGGCGAGAACTTAATTGCGCAGCATTTTTTTTGTTAAGGTAAACGTCGGTGGTTGCACAATAATAACGAGGAAATAAAAATTCACGGTATAAGAAAAGAGGATCGATCCGAGTCTAATGACTTTTCGGAACAAAAAAAGAATTAACGCAATATGAAGAAGTGGCCAGGCGCGACTTATCGGCTCTGTGAATCTCTTATCGGCAATAGTTTAACGCAGTGACAATCAAAGCTTGATCAGTGGCTGAACTGATAAGCGGGCAGTGATTGGCTCTTCATTAATATACATTATATATAGAGAAACCCCCCCAGCATTGACACTGCGACGCGGCCTCTCGATTAATTAATCCGCTGTGCATGGACTTTCAGTACCCATCGATTATTATTTTCCCATTTACTTCCCATTATATCGAGCTTATCGTGTAATTACGATTATTCACCGGGACGTTTGTTATTGTATGGACGTCAACGCATTTAAATATTTCAGCTCCATTATCCACGATGAAATTTGAAATTACTCTCGGCTTATTTAACAACGTTCGTATAATGAAAAAAAAAAACTTGATAATTGGCTTAGTCAAATATGAAGTTTATACAATTGTTATAATTTGCAAGCGGTTAAGATTTTCATAATTGTTTGAACGGTAAGTTCAATTCAAACGGTTACATTCGCTGTTGGCTTCTAATAAATTTTGGAAAATCCTTTTTAAACAAAAGTTCGTCGATTATCGCATCGGCACAGACTTTTCAGTCCCGCTTATGGCTCGTTCAGATAAAAATTTTACTAATCACCTTGATATATCAAGCAGATCTAAACAGTTCCTCTTGATCTTCGACGATAGATAAGAGATTTTCTTATTGCTCCACTAGCTCAAGTACATATAAATATTGAATCAAGATATACAACGTATTATAAATTTGCTCTATCCGCAGTACATTGAAAATTAAAGCCTATCAGCGGAACACATGTGATACGCTCTATCGCGTCGTCGAAGGCATCACATAATTCCTGCCAACTGTGTATTGTTTGTAAATTGTAAAACATGCCGCGCGGTGCACGAAGGCGCGTTAGTTTATCGCCGTTAACGCGGCCTAATGACATCACTAAACTCATTATCTCCGTATATAACACTAATAAAAAAAAAGTTCCAAAGCAGGTGAGAATAATTGTATATCTATCTCGAGATTTTTGATCATAGCCCATACTTCCACGCCACAAATCGTATTCGCGGTGTATCTTGCCGTGATCCGTTCGCAAACAGCGATTCTTTGGAATTACTTTGATATGTCGGTACGGCATTGTTTATGACACACGATGTTTGCTTTAGCGAGTTCCTGAACCTTTTTATATATATATACTTGCGTGTACGAAACTAAGGATGCATTGAATTTCGCATTTTATTTCCCGGAAGATGTCGTTTCTTATCGTTGCGAAATATCAAGAAAAATATGACATCTTTACCTTTACATCAATATTTTTCTGATATTAAAATAATAAAGTGTACCGTTAAGTGGGAAAAATCGTAGTTAATTAAAAGCTCAAAGAAATTATTGCACCGAGGTTTCAACGTTATTAAAGGATCTTTCATTTAAAGTGTAATTAAAGATTGTTATACCCCTTTAAAGCGCTTCATAAAAAAGAAATCCAAAAAGTACACTTTAAACGTGAAATATCTTGTTTTTGCAACGACATCACAAACAGATGTTCCATCTTCTTTGCATTAAAAAAAAAGAAAAGTGCATCTAACATGTCGCTCAAACACGAGCTGGACTCCTATTTTTTTTGCCAATTATATACGAAGCAGCGCTTGACGTCAGCTTTCGACGAGCGAACAAAAAAAAACACGTCGCCCATCAAAAGGCTATATATTTCCGCTATTTGACTTGTCGCGCTCGCAAATATACGAATTGCGGCCAGCGTACAAGGAGGCAATCATTATCACGTGCGTATGTATACGTATATATATATATAGGAGGTTCGATCGATTAAGAAATCACAGCCGCCCGATAGATTAGATTATAGTTGGGATCCGCTGATATAGACGATCGATGAATGTGTACACCTTTATATTTACCAATTTCATTCCTCTCGTTAACGATTTGCATCTTTTTCTCGACAACTCGTCACTTTATCAGCCTAGACGCGATAATGTAACCCAATAAATTATAATGTCGCGGCGGATCTTTTATACTTTTCTTCCACGTGTGCACACTCTTAATCGGACGATAAATGTTTTCTATTTACTTAATCGCCGGTGACTTGCACGTTTCCTTTTTGCATGATATATATCGAATTCACTGATATATCAGCAGCAGTAAGCAGATGCTTTTGCTTTGTGTGGGTGTGTGTGTTGCTCGTTGGTGCATCGTAACGAATCTACGCGGGTAATAATAGAAAGATTATTTATGCACTGGCGTTTTTACACTCCGATATGTGGGCGATGGAATGCGACGATAAGATCGATAGGTTTTTTTTATTAGATTTCTCTTTTGTACTTGTGACAATGTGTCTTTTAAGATTCACTTTATTCTAGGGTTGATGAGACATCGTCAGCGCGTATCGATTGAGAAAAATCGACAAATACGAAGATCTGCTTTACAGATCGGATCTAATATAAAGGGGACTTATACATACACTAAAATATATATATATATACGAGTGTAAGATAAATAAATATTTCACTCCATTAAAGCAAGCGGCTTTTCCATCGCTGAGAGTTATTTATTTAAAATGAACTATCGGTGTGTTATAAATATTGTTGTTGTTAAGCGCATTGGAAAATATGCCAAAATAAATATTTATTCAAGTCCCGTGGGATATATCTCGTTATACCTCATTAAATAAATTCATTACTTTCGGTTAAAATAACACCGATTCGCGTTAAATTTTAATTATATCTATGCTTGTTTGTATCGTCCGTCGTATAAATAACGAAAGATGAGAGTTTGTCATCAGGCGAGAATCTTCAGGATTTTCGTAATAAATCCTTTACTTGTAAAGTGCAGCGCTTGGTTCCACTTACAATGCATATAAAAATGGCTTTTGATCAATTAAACTGAAAAAGCTAAAATCCACACGTCACTCAAACTCACCATCTCGCTGAAAATCGTTCCACGATCCGCCACAAGTTCTATAAAAGTCTCCAATATATTTATATCAAGGT
The DNA here is from genome assembly GCA_900490015.1 of Megastigmus stigmatizans. Taxonomy (NCBI): domain Eukaryota; kingdom Metazoa; phylum Arthropoda; class Insecta; order Hymenoptera; family Megastigmidae; genus Megastigmus; species Megastigmus stigmatizans. Next base: position 74,928 of record UELV01182363.1, read on the forward strand.
AAATCCAAGCTATAACAAATCGTCCACTAAGAGACTTTCACTCTTTAATCCTCTCGCGATTAACCGATAGTTCACAGACACACAGAGACACACACAGTTACACGCGCGGCTTTAGTTACAATATCCCTCCTCGTCATCGGCCACCAGCCTCCACGATTAAAGCGACGTCCTCGCACTTTCGTAAACACGGAAACGGCGTATTATCTACGCGCTGCAGCAGCAGAAGCAGCAGCGGCGACGGCATCGGCACCATCGACCAACGCGAATCAGCGCCGCTGTTTGTACGCCTCGTTTGCATTCTACTGCCAGATGCTGTTTATTTTTTTTTGTTTTTCTTGCGCCCGCGAGAATAAGCAAAACACAACACTTGTAAAGTTACTATATACCACAGGCCGCGCGATGTAACGGATATGCGCGTGTGCCGGGGATCTGACGTAAAATAAGCGCGTACGATCTTAATTGGAGTAAAAAAAGGACTTTTCCTTCCTCTCTCGCTCTCTTTTTTTTTTATCTATATTAAGAGATCGATCACTTGCGTATACGGACGGTGACTCGGTGCGAACAATCGTCGTTCACCAGCAAGTGCAGCAGCCTGAACTATACGTTGATTGTATGCAGCGCGACCCGCGCGAAACCGCGATAGTCGTCGACCGCGATAGCGCATACGCACGTGCGCTTTGTTTTTGCATCTTTTTTTTTTTCTCTTCTTTTCGGTCAACTCGATATAAATTCGCACCAAAAAAACTAAAGGAGAACGGAGACACGCGAATGTACCAGCACTCGCGGAGGGAATAGTGCAAACGAAAAAGTATATATGTGTATTGTAATTGTTGTACGATGGAGGAGAGGAGAGAGGATGCGGTTCGCGGGCTCGACCGGCGCCGGACGTCGTTTCGGCGAGACTACGGCCGGCTTCGTCGTCGACGTCGTCGGGAACCCCGCGACTCTCGCGCACTCGCTCTCTCTCTCTCTCTCTAGCGCGCCCCGACGGTGTCTTACGCATGTCCGTGTGTATCGTACCCTCTCTCTCTCTCTCGCTCGCTCGCCCACCTCAACTTGTTGCTTCGCCCTCTTCAAACAGCTCTCGAGAGCTTGCATATATGTATACGGAGCTGCTCTTCTGCGTGTGTGTGTGTGATGCAACGCAAGGATGGCGCGTGTACGCTTGATTAAATTTGTAATCGAGTGTTTAGGCTCGAGGTGTTATCTAGATACCTGCTCTCTCTCTCTCTCTCTCTCTCTCTCTCTGTCTCTCTGTCTCTTTCCCACTTTTTGAGAGCGAGTATATAAGGATATATGGGAATCGGTGAGATCGAGCCGAGATTGCGACAACGAGACCTTTATCGCTGAGTTTATTCTGACTAATTAAGCGCGATTGATCTTTTAATGGACTGTGAATTTTACACAACTGATTCACTTTGCCAAGCTGATTTGCTTAGAATTTCGACGCCAAGACTCTTGAGTGACGATGCTGATTTTAGCAAGATGATTAAGTATGTCATATGTCAGTATTTTCTACATACATATTCGCGCCAGGCTAATTTTGGAAAATCTGACTAATTCCTATAGCTTAAAACCACTCATGATTTCTACCAGAGATATAATGAATAGATTGTTATTGATAGCAAACACGGCAAAATAAAAATGAATTTTTTATTTTCATAACACTTGTTAAAATTCCGATATCAACTGACAACCAAGTATAGAAAGAATGTATAGCTTATCATAGATATGCAAAATCACTTTGAAAATTTGAATTCATAAAATCACGATGTGGGTAATCTAAATTTAAATTAATATATATATAATAATCAGTCGGTTGAAATGGAAATGGTTTATCGTGTACTATCGCGTATACGCACAAAACACACTAGCATAGATATAATTATTCGTACTATCATACTTTATCACATGCTTTGTGAACAACGCTAAATAAGCAAAACATCGGAAATAACGATTAATTGTCAAATATAGTAGTCTCATTATTGAAATTACCGAAAATTTCAAACAAACTTTTTCATAAATTTTACTCTCTGTCGGTATAAAACAATGTAAGCAATAGTTTGCCACCGGTATATATATAACGCCTCATTGAATATAGAAAGAAAATGTTGACGTAAGCGTATTCCTTCAACGGCACCTTAAATCTATATAAAAAATTTATTCTAGATTCGTGCCCTGGATAAACTCGCGCGGATAAAGACGAACTCGAATTTATTCCATATCAACATTTTTTTTGCCCATCCGCTTGAAATTTCGAAAATCAATAGGAAAAAAATAAGTAGGTATATCCATCTCGTAATGAGTCAATCTATTACAAAGTCCAATCAATCGGATAATACAATTCGCTACGATACGAGACGTATAGTGAATATCGTAGTTAATTTCGTGCGCTCGCGCATACAGACACATGGAAATTTATCAATCATCCACATTTAATCGCATCTGCACGAGATATATAGACTCGACACTCGTTTGATAAGCGTATGCATTCGTGCACTGCTGGTACGTGGCATGTACAGAGAGAAATCTCAGAACTTTTGAAATTTGCATCTGCGGAGGAAGTGTGCAATTTGTAACTGTAACTCTGCAGCTTTGTTTCGTCCAAGTTCAACGATATCGAACTGTCTGCACTACCGTAAATCAATGCTATTATTATTTGCAAATCAAAGAAGTCGTACGCGCGTTAATTGCTCGACTGTCGCGTTCAATGTTGACGCTTACAAACGTGTTTTAAGATAGCGTTGTTTACGAATACATTTGATAAAAGATTCGAAAAATGATGATGCTTGTATCGACTAATGTTTAAAAAATCCTCGAGAACTTCATTGTCTGATAATTGCGAGAAAATAATGCGATAAGTTAACTACTATGAAGCTTGAGATGTCGTTGTAATTTGTCCGAGGACTTGTAACATCTATTGTATATACGTCGATTTTCAGTGCTAAACATTTAAATGTAAATTGATAAATTATTCATTATACGGAAAAAATATATACTCTTATCTCGAATGCAATGTGAAAGACTTTTCATTGGCACTGTATAATGAAATCCTTTGTTTGTTCGAATGGCCTATCAAAGTTCACCGTTCCAAGTGATTTTTCATAAGAGACGAACTGAAACGGTCAGTTATCTGATCGCTGAAGTATTGCAATCGTTGTACACACAATACCATAGAAATGCGAAATAAAGAATAGCTAAAAAATACGCAGCAAATAAATCATGCAAAATTTCCATCATTTATTTAATATTAGATAAATACAGTACCCTTTTCCAAAGTCTTTTGAATAGCAAACAGAAACAGGGTCACGTATGCTCTTATATTTATTATACATGCATGCTCCTTCTCTTCTTTGTTCGTCAAACGCTGCTGTTCTTTTGTACCAACAACGAGAATTCTATTAAACAACAGGAGCGATATTCGTTGTTTCTTCAAGATAGCGAAACAAAGGGGAAGAAAAGTATTTGGGGTGCAAACCCTTATCAAAGATCTGGGGTAAGGGATTATAGAAGACTGACTATGGGGTACCGCTATAATGCGACTGTGATTTACTTGGTTTACATAGAATTTAATAGTTAACTTATGGAGAAGTCGGTGGTATTATTCATTTTAGTCATAATGCAATCTGGACTGATGTTGTCACCCTTTCAAAGCGACATTCGTTTTTTAATTGTAAATTTATTAAAGCTGAACAAAGTTTGTTATTGCAAACTTTTAATATTCGTTTTGATTTGTTATGAAAATAATTGATATAAAAAGAGATTCGAATTTTAAAATGAAAAAATATTTTCCGCATAAAAAGTTAATTTATACACCAAAAAGATTATTGTATAAAAACAAAAGTTTGATTCGTGTCAATTTTTCGATCCTGAGATTTTAATAAATTTCAATTATGTATTTTTTTTTTAAATATAGGTTTTATATTAACAAAAAAATTTAATTTCTTATTTATAATTTATAAATTGATATAAGAATAAATAAACCGTATTTTTAGTTATAAAATAAGTAAGATATTGTTATAAAATACTTTATTTAATTTTTGCTTACAATTTTGTATTGAAAATCAAGCTGAATAAGAGAGCTAGGTATTTACCCTTTATTGAAAAAAAATATTTTGTTACAGAAGTTTGCGGCAACTTTTCTGTAGGAAAGTACTTAAATACCGTGTTAATGTTATTCCGACATACTCAAGATGCCGTAAGTATAAACTCCTTATTATAAAGTTAAGAACTAAAAGCAGCTGCGCGCCCAACGAAGAAAAGCAGGGAATTGAAATGTTTGTAAACTTTTCGATTAATTAGAAACCCTGTGAATACTATCTTCCACTCACGAGGAGAGGCCAAACCCTCCTGATCACGGATTTGGCTGAAACTTTACCAGAGACATTCTTTGGCGAAAAATATGAGACACATGTCTCAGCGTTAGTTTCAATGGACCGAATGAAAGTACATTTTATTAAAATATATGAAAAATCATGGTTGTCTTTGAACCTTCATTGGGACGCCAAATTAAATTTTAGAAAATGTTATAAAAAAGATAACGAAAGTATAGATAATAAGCTTACATTTGCATTTTAGAACGAGTTTAGAATAGTACATTATGTCAAAGGGAGGAAAGTGCAATAATATTCCCCGAGGGAAAAGTGGAATTTCCTGAGGGAATAATGTACTTTGCTCCCATGTGACATACGGTACTTTACTCCCAATCCCCCCGTGTGGCCACTTTATTGACCGAAAATACCACTTTCTGTCCCTTGGGAATAAAGATTCTTTATGTCCTCGTTATGAGGGAAAGAAAATGGCTTATTATTCCATAGGGAGAGAAAGAAATGTTTATTCCTTATTGACAAAAAAAATTGAGTCTTCGGAGAATAAAGATTTCTTTCTCTCCCTAGGGAATAATAAGCCACTTTCTTCTCTGTTATAAGGGAAAGAAAGTGGCTATTACAGAGGGGTCGGGATTAAATGATTTTATGTTTTGTCTTACATTTCGAGTATATTATAGACTCCGTAATTTAAATATAACAATTTTTATGGTCAAGTTTATTTAATAATTTACCCATAAGCTTTTGACATTGCATTCACAAGTAACCCATTTTTTCATTCTTCTTCTCAATGTTTGCACCAATCTCTTTGTAAAAGCTTGCATTCAGCAGAGGTCAAAAATGTTATATGGAATCGGAACAAAAAATATCCGCATGGAAATTTTTTAACCCTTTCAGACCTCATGTCCATTGGAATGGACAACAATCATTTTAATTTTTGTAGAATTCCGTGACACAAATTTAAATTTTTACATTTTAACCTTATGTATCAGATCAAAGTGGCCTATTCCACATCTCATAATGGAGTTATAATAAGTTATACCTAATAGGAGCCGAGAAAATACAAAAAATTAAAAAATAATTTTCAATAACAATGATAACGTTTGAAAATGGATCCTTATTAGAGGTGGGGAATCGATCCATTCGAACTATTTCTCATACTGGGCGTTTCAGCTTGGTATAGTTGTATGTCCCAATTAAACTACATGTTGTTCACATTTGTGAATATGCAAAATTAATACTTTTGGACCCTGAAGAGTGAAAGGGATGTAATTTCAATAAACGTTCGAAACGTCGGCCATTTAAATTAAAAGTGTATGATGCATTAATCGAATGGATCGAAATCCTCACCTCTAAAAAATAAATTTATTACAGAAATCGACTTGAAAATGGCCATGAAACATCCTAGAATTATTTTGTAAACGTTTTCTCGTCGGAAAAGATTTCAAGTCTCAAAGAGTTTATGCTTTGCTGAATAATTATCCTAAGCTTTAAATGTGCTTATATTTTTAATGAAATATATCAACCCACACTGCGCCTTAGCATTTTCTATTAAACAAGGCAAATAAAAAAAAATTAGTTGCGACGAGATAAGTATCTCGTCAGTTGGCGCAGGAGGTTATATTTTATTAGGCATTATAATAATAAAAATATTAAATTAGTTAAATAAACTTTAACTTTAAAAATTATTATTCATTTCACAGGAATTATTATATCTTATTATTTCAATAGAAAACGAAAAATATGCGAAAAATATGCGAAAAATAATATAAAGCTTCAATCAACGAATAAAACACATATATAGAAAAAAAGAAAGATAATATTTTAAAATGCTAATTAAGTTTAAAATATTTTATCACTTTTGATGTTCAAAAATTGGTATCAACATAAAATTTTTCATAGTTTTTATATAAGCATCATTGCAATCATTTAATATTAAATGAAAAAAATGTATATGGATTCATGAAAAATTGTGTAATATAATTTACAATATATTTTTTATCCTACTTAGCGCTAATATAATTTTAATTATTGATTTGAAATATCAATAAGTAAAATTATGATAACATTTTCTTAATTGTAACAAGTTTTTAATAATTTAATTAAAAAAAAAAATTTTACGTTAAAAAAAAGATTCTTATAACAACAAATATCACTTTTTCATTGGTATTTATCAGTTTACAACTTTCTGTGTTTTTCTTTTTTCAGCTTGTAGCTCTAAATATAATCTAAGAGCCTGACTCAATTCTTTCTTATTATGAACTTCAGTATGTATATAATGCTCTATTAACTTAATAGGATCTGTTTCTTCTATTGTTTCTTCTCTGGGATTTAATTTATAATACAATTTTATTAATAAAGCAGCATCTTCAATTCTTTCTGTTGTGATATTTTCATATAATAACTGATCTATTTTCTTGTTCCATGCTAAATAAAATACCAATGGACCATAATGTCTTGTTGATCTTAATCTATCATGGTGCATTTTTATATTTATTCGATCATAAGTGATTTGAGTTATTCTATGATATTCTGGATTGTCTGGATCAAATTGTGCACAAGCTCGATTCAATATAAATTCATATTCTTCTCTATTAAGTATGTCCTGTGTAAACATATAATTTTTAAATGAGCTTTTTATAGTTCTTATTTAGAATTCATTGTATTTAAACAACGCAAGATAAATAATATTAATATTTTTATGTATAAAGTAAGCATCAATATCATACCTCCAAATATTCTTCTTGAAACATTCTTGGTGTTTGTATTTCACGGCCTGGTATTGGAAAGTAAATTTGATTCAGTCGATCTCTTTCAGAATGATTTGCATATCTTAATACACCATCAGGTTCTCTGACTACAATCAATCTATCTTTATTTTTTACACCAAATGTTATATCTGTAAATACATATTTAGCTTCGGTATATCCCTGCAAAGCTGGATCTTTGGAAACAATACGAGTATCTTCTTGTCTTATTTTAACGACTGGAGGCATTTGTAAAAGGTGTTTCAATTTTTCCTGTGATCTTAGCAAGGCTTTATTTAGTTGCTCTTCAGTCATAAACTTGTATTCAGGAGCTTGTATTTTAGTTCCATCCAATCGTGCTCTGAAGACTATCTCAGGATTAGGACGAGTTACTGTTTGAAGAAGCTTCTGGATCTCATCGTTAAAAAAATAAGGTGCTGGATCTCTTTCACTAGGTGTATCTAAAATCATACCCATAGGCAATACAATAAAAATTTTACAAACGATATTGAAAACAATATTTATACTACAAAGAATGTTCATTTAACTTTAAAATACAGTTTTATCCCAATAATAACAAAACACTTAATAGATTACAGTTTTCAACTTAAAACATAAATAAATAAATACCGATAAATATTTATTGTCGGCGTACACTGTAAATCTAACCTCAATAAATGTACAAAGTTAATTTATCTATTACCTGCAGCTGTTGACGTTAAATTTTTTACTGCAAGATGTGTTACTATTCGATGCGGCGAAAGTCGCAGAGCGAGGGACAAACTACGTGAAAGCATGTCAATGAATTCACTAAGAATTAGATTGACAAAACTGCAAGTTGATCTGTACTGTTTCCCGTAACATTTATACGACACTCACAACAATGCACGTGCGCTGATTTTACCGCGAGTCTGGTGATTAACTATAGAGTGTAGTGTAGAAGCCTGTACATATATATCTAAGACTCAATAGACAATATAGGTATATATGATGGAGCTGTCCACAATACTTACAAGTTTCTTTTTGCTGTTTTGACTTTTATAATTAGAAAAATTAATTAGAAAAATAGGATCTAAAAATGTTTGAGACAAGCTTAGAATAAAAAGATCTAAGTATCTGAGAAAAATTATACCGTGACTAAAGTTATTTATTCTATTAAATATATTATAAACAATCTAAAACATAAATTTGAAGATTATTTACATTAATAACATTAAAAATAGGTAGTTATAAATTTTATATCATTTTATAATTATTAAAGACATTAACAGTATATTATTTTAATTTTTTATTTATTTAACCAACCACTAATATGAATCCACGCCATTATAGATAATATTCGTTCAATAATTAATAATAATCATCATTTATTATCTACCATTAATTAATTTTTAATATTGCTTAAATAATTTAAATATCGCGCACTTTAACTCACACCAATAGAAATACAGCTTAAAAATATGGCGTCGTTTTAAAATGTCAATACGGCCATCAGTCGTGTTTTCGCGGTTCACCAACAATTGCCGTTATTGGTAATCATCTGCAAAACTACGCTTTTATGAGTACCTACTTTTATTGGTGTTATGATCAACAAATGTAATAATTATATAATCTGAAGTATATAAAAATGTATAACACAAATTTATTATAAATATATGTAGAAAAATAATATAATTCATAACATAAACATAGAAAGTTTACACTTTAAGGGGAAGCAGTAGCGATAAACGAGCTTTTTCTTTCACTGATATCTTTTTCTATTTACAACGCAAATTAATATTTGGACTTGAGCGGCGTAGTGCTCGATACAACGAATCGTCCTGTGCTTGCTGAAGTCGATCTGATTTGTCGTTTTTCCTATTAATTGGCACCAGTAAGACGCGTTTACGCATTGACAGCTAACCTCAAAATTACGATTATATCTACATGTGTTTATAACTTTTAATATTTATTATTTTGCGAAATATCTGGACTTGACCGGCGTAGTACTCGTTGCTATTAATCATTTTGTGCAAGATGGGGCTTACGTGATTTATCGTTTTTTAAATTAACTGGAACATAGAAATAGATCGAACAGCCTGAGGAGGGGGGACGCTACTGCTTCCCCTTAACATTCCTATAATATTATGATGTAAGTAATGTGAATGAACAATAATTAAATTTGGAATTAGATATTAATTACTATTTTCATTAACTTCTTGACGTACAACATAAGTACAAATGTGTAAGATTATAATGTCTACAGATGATTTAACTAATTTAAGAAAGTTATGCTTAATTTTATTTAGAACTTTGGTGTAATTAATAAAATAATAGTTTTAAAATAACTAAGATATTTTATTTTGTAAGAAACACTACAATTTTATTTAACATTAACTAATTTTTAGTGAATAGCATTCAAAAATGACATCACGAGGCTTGGATGACATAGATATTGAATCAGTTGAATTTACCATGGAAGATACTTATGGTCACTTAACAGACTTAAAAAATGAACGAGTGCAGGAAGTTGTAAAATTAATGAATATCATAAAAAATAATGAAGTAAGAACACTGGGATCAAATGTAACACCTGAAGAAATTCGATATAAAAGGTTGAAGTTTGTTCAGGCTATGGAAAAGTTTGTTGCAAAAGAACAACCCAAAGATTTACCAATTCCAACTACACCTTACTTTTATCATAATGCTCTTAAAGAGTTAGAAGATGAAGTATGTAGAATGGAGGAACTGAATAAGATTACCGATGAAGAAATCACAGAAATAGAAGATGATATTGCTTAGTACGTATACTTTTTTCAAGATTCAACACAATCTGAAACTCGTTTTATTTTAAATATACTTTCAGAATGTAGAAACATCAATTTAATTTTAAAATGATATACGTATGTTTATAGTATGGTAAACAAAAAAGCAACAATGGAGCAAATGAAAGAAGCATCTCTAACAGCAGCAGGAAATGAAATAACAACTAATTATGATGCTCAAATGCATGTTACCAAACGTTTATTTCAACAAGTCAAAAAAGATTTAGTGAGTTAACAAAACTTTAAGATCAAATAAATAAATTCAGAAATTCCATTTAATGAAGGTTTTATTTTATTTTATTAGGAAATTGTTGTTGATATATTATTTCCAGACAATGGAGGTTTTCAAGACTTATTATGTGTAAGTTACAAAAATTAATTATATTTTATGATTTATTTATTAAGATTCAAGTATGAGAATTAAATTCTCAAAATTATTAGAGTATCACTTAAATCATTTTACTTATACTTTTGCAGATTCTTACAAGAGCATTGAGTAAAGGTGGTGACGATTTATATATTGATGTAGCACCAAGTACTTTTGAGTTTGTTAATTTTTTAGAGGAGGCAGATATTATTCAATTTCACCCTAATGATAATTCTAAAATTAAGCTAGTAAATTTATGAAAGTATGTTTTATGCTTTTTTATGAAATGAGATCATTGATGAACATGAAGGGCTTGAAATGTGTTCTTAAATTCTAATTCCTTTTATTTTAATATTAACTAAAAATATTTTATACAAAATAAAAGAAAAAAACTTATAATTGTAAACATATTTTAAAATTATTTGTAAAAAAAATTGTAACAAGTTTTATAAAATATTACGTATTTGTATAAAGAACTTCTTTATTAAAAAGCAGCAATATTTATATTTTTTACTATAAATTAAATAAAAAGAAATCTCAGTTACATATTTTCAAACTGCGTCGATTACCACATAAAAGGAGCTCGCTCTCTTAGAATTCTGACACCTATATGTTCCCATTCCTGTCGACCAATCCATAGTTCTTGAGCGGATTCTAAACAACTTAAAATCGCTGCCCCCTTCCATGCAGTCATTCCCGGATCAATTTCTTTTGGCATAGTTATCACATCCATTTGCTCTAAAAATACACATTAAAAATTTTCATATCTATTCAAATGTGATCAGTAAATAAAAGAAATAGAAATTATATAAATTATTATTACCTGCTCTGTACATGTATGGAATTTGGAGTGATATTCGATTATGAAGCCACATGCCAATACCTTGAAATTTCATACCCGATCCAACAACAAGTATACAACTGTACATTTTACGTTTTAAATCATCCGTAGCTAAAATAGTAAATGTTATATATAGATCAAAAAGAAAAATTATAATATAAATTTTTATAAAAAATATATTACGGCATCGATCGATGCTTTGAAGCACAGCATGATCAAGTCCCAGAAGCTGCTGGGGACCAACGACGAAATCTTTAGGAGCTTCAAGTTCCCGATTATTCAAAGAAATAGGGGCTGAGTCTACGTTGTCGACGACTACTTCTTCTTCACCTGGTGCAGCAGGAATAGCAGTCTCTTCCTGCATCTCTAAAGTTTGTTCCAAGTTTTCCTTCATACCTCTCCGCTAAAAAATAAAATAAATAATAAACACTTTTATAGTTGATGGAAAAGAAAAAACTTGAATATGCAAGTAATCTTGTATACAGCAAATTTATAAATTTTAAATTATTTTATTTACACTGGTTTCTCTGAGGTAATTTTCATCATGAGGATCTTCTGAATCACCTAATGAGCGTTTTTGAATGTGAACACTGTGAGCTCCTGTTACCCTAAAAAGCTCTGGTTGAAAAAGACTTAATGGAGCTATTAGACACTCATCACCAACCTGAAATTTATAAATATAAATGAAATAATATATTAAACTTGGGTAACAGAAAAGGCAAGGGCGACAAAATATTTGCTTTTTTCTGCTTATTAATCAAATAGAATACCAAATTATGTTTTCTAAATTTTTATGCTATTTTTAAATCTTAACTCACTTGAATAGTATATTTTTCTGATGAGACTTTTGGTTTTTTCACTACAAATGTCTTCTCCTGAGAGCCACAAATATTTAGATCTACATGGCAAAAGTCTTTTTTTAGTTGATCAAGAAGCATGGCATCAAGACGATTTGAGGGGTCACAACTTTTGTACGGAAAAGCGGACTTCTGTAAAAGCCAGAAAAACGTTTGCGTAATGTCGCCACCTCCATAATCCATACGCACACGCGTATTTCTGTGCGATATGCCATCCTCAACGCACGACACCGACGTTTTCTCTTCTCCAACATCAACTACGCAAGCATAGCCCAGACCTGCTCCGAAAGTTGCAGCTACATGATCCTGCATTGCAATTAGTATACATCAAACTTCAGTTTATAAAAGTTTATAAATTAGTTAAAGATAATAGTAAAATAAACTGACATACCTGTAGCAAAAAACATCCTCCAAAACCCATTTCACACAACAATAAAGTTGTAAGTTCTTTCAAATATAATCTGTTGTAGATATCTGGAATGATCAAAACTGCCCTATAATGTTTTAAATCCCGTAGTGGAATGTCCATTTTTTCCGTTAAAACATGTTCCCAAATAGTTTTCAAATCAGCAAGAACAGATCGCAAACTACCTCCAGGACCAGAGTGTATATTCAAATCTCCTCTCTTATATGGAAAATGTACATTGTACTCATCTTCAGGATTTAATGTGAAAATTTCATCACCAACAATTATATCCTGTTCTTTTTTAATCCAATTCAATGATGCTGGAGATTCAATTTCTGGATTAGATCTGCGATTAAAGGCTGCTATTTGTTGAGGAGGAGTAGCATATCTCCTTCTTCCATCAGATTGTAAGCAGGACTGAAGGGTATGAGAAACTTGTAATCTAGATTCTTCCATTGCTTGAGTAAGTTCTTTTGTCCGAGCTACTAAGGAGGGTAAACATGAATCTTGGTAAGTCGATCCATTTGGTCGTCGTCTCCTTGCAACAGCATTTAATAGTGTGTATGGATTCAAATCAGATGCCCTACCCATACGCAAATTTTTGGAACCAGGGTGGATAATGATAATTGTCTGAGCTTGTATTTGCTAGTAACAGAAATTAAAAATAAAAAATTTATTTAAATTTAATTGATTACTAAGTGTATCATTAAATTACTTACTTCTGCACATGACTCTTGAAAAACAGGCATTTTTGAAGTATATCAATTTCAATAAAATATCAGAACCATTAATAAAAATTTAAGAACAAAAATAAAATCTAATCACCAAATATTTAAATATTATTTAAATATTAAAAATAAATAAATTTCTTTAAGTAAGAAATCACAGCATCACAATATTATTTCGTTAAATAATTCCTATTTAATTTCTATATCTACATAAATGAATGTAATTAAAAACCAAAGAATGCAATTCTTTCTTTTTGCACTATCTGCTACATTTTGAGAAATGTGAAAAATCCAAATACATAATTCTGAGATCACTAAACAAGTCGCACAAAACTATCTCAAAAAGTGTAATCATGAAAGTAGATTACACTTTATTAACAAAATAAGGTTGTGTTGATCCTCATTGTTTATTTGTATAGGTTATACGCATATTTCTATTCGCTGGCATATTTTCAACGTATAGATGCTTATAGAAGGCTCTTTCCCATGTTAAGCCGGGGCCCGGGGCCCGGGGGACAAAACTCTGCGGCGGACTTTTTTGGCATCGCTGTGAGGGACCCTGATTCTCGCTGCTGCTTCGTTCCTGTTCGCCACCGGTGAGGGGCGCGCGGGGGCGCGCAGTCTGCGCCGACTCAGTAAACCTCGCGCGGGCTTAGCCTCTGCTTGCGCCGAGAGCTCGGCTGGTGCGCGCATCTCGGTGTTGCCACAGGTTCACCTCTGTCCAGCGGCGCCGCTGTAGCTCCTGCTTCCGCTTGCTCTGCGCAAGCGCTCTTGGCGCAGCCGGTGTCGCTACAAGCTTATAGAAGCGTCTATATTCATTGGCGGAGCTTTGTGGACTAATAAATCCATGCAGTTATAAGAAGCGTCACTCGGCCGGACCGTTTCAGTAGAGTTATAGCCGCGTTAGAGGGTACATCTATACGTGTGCACTGTGTCTGTGCATACTGCAAGTGTCGACTGGAACGTTCGATCAAACATTGAGTTACGTTTACTAATCAAAAAAATTTTTAATCTTTGATTGTATATTTTTAAACATCCGCAATGATTATTCCTGTACGTTGTTTCACTTGCGGAAAAGTGATTGGCAACAAATGGGAAGCATATTTAGGCTTGTTGCAGGCCGAATACACAGAAGGGTAAGATAACCTCTTTAACCTTTAGAGGACCGGAAAACCGATATATCGGCTCTGGAGGAAAATCAGTATTTTTCTGTTATAAACAAAATCCGGAGGGTTTTCGGAGACGCTCATCACTAATCTGGGGTCAAATTTAAAATATTCACACACCCCTACCCCTATCCCAGCCTCTTACTTCTCCAAACGGGCCATTTTTCGGTACTCCCGAAACTTGGTGAAACCGTGAACCTATGGGTTTTCGGGATCGCTGATCACGAATCTGGGATCAATTTTGAAAAATATAGTATCATTTAGGGTTCATAAGTTCAAATAATAAATTTCTAGCTATCTCGATCTATCTAGATCAACCTTTCATTATCTCATATAAGTCTGTAAT
>UELV01182395.1:2548-34401 GCA_900490015.1 Megastigmus stigmatizans
GGTGTCACGCAAATTGAATTTAGTCCATGTGGCACAAAACTTTTTTCAAGTGTTCGTCGAGGTAGTGAATTCTTGTGCTGGGATCTTCGTAATCATGGAACAGTATTGTATTCATTACAAACTCGACAGTCAGACACCATACATTTTTCTCTTTCTTATAGTGGAGAAGAAATTATTTCAGGTAAAAATTATAACACACTAATTTATAATACAAAATTATTATTGAAACTTAGTAAATACATATCATAATATATTAAAACAATTTCTTTTAATTTCAGAATTGAAACATAAGTGTATTGAAATTTTCCATTCATTTGATTAAGGTGGAACTGATGGTGCAGTTAAGATATGGCAAATACCTAATGATCTTCAAGTTGATGAAGATTTGAATCCTCGTTATAAAATCCAAATATCAAAAGACTGCATTAATGGTGTAAATTTACATAAAAATCTTCCTATACTTGCAGTATCTACAGGCACCAGAATTTATGATGAAGACAAGAACCGTGACAATAGTGTTCGCTTTTATTGGCTAGGTGATAGATAACAAAGCCTATGTATATAATAAATGATTTTTTAATGTTATTGTACAAAATACATTAAAAACAAGTTTTTAAGACACGACGTAATTTCATCAAATTATAAAATTTTTTAATTACAGTATAATAGTACAACCTATCGAAAATTTTAAAAAAATACACGATAGAATAATATTAAAAATTATTATAGAAGATCATGAGATCAACACTTCATGTTTGTTTTAAAATGTCGATCAGCATATATATATATATAATTAGTTATATGTTTGATATATTTAACTGACTTGTAATAAGTCTATCAATATATTTTTGATTAGCAAAGAATGTATAATGTATTATATGCTTTGCTTATAGTATTGTCATATATTTATTAAATATTAATATAAAAGATTCGTTTTGTTAATCTCATGTTCTTACTTATTTTGTTTTCCTTACATTAATCTAGCACTATCTATATAATTTATAACATTTTTAATCTTCAGTCCTCGTACTTATTTGTGCTATCTGTAAAATAAAATAATCATTTGAATTATTCAAATCGAATGAAGTATGCATAGCAGTCCATTAATATTTACCCGTAAACTTTTTCTTCTGGTATTTGGTGTTAATGCTTCATTTATTTGTTTGCATACTTCAGTCTCCTGTTCGGAAGATTTAACATTATCTAGATATTTCTGTAAAAAATATATTTTATTAATTTGCTGCATTATTATTCCTACATAAAAGATTGCAAAATTGATATTACAATAAATACCATTGAGCTTTTCCTCTTCAAACTCGACGTTCTAGATATTTTAGTATTCTTATTCATATTTGGATCAGTCTCTTGCTTATTAGGCTTTATATTTTCTTGTAATTTCTGGAAAAAAATTATTTTTCGGTAACTCAAACGTAAATATGCTAGATTTTTTTCATAAAAACCATACCTTTGAGTTACTTCTCTTTAAACTTGGTGTGATAGCCTCTTTTGAATTTTTCTCCTTACTCATTCTTACATTGTTAACTAATGACGAGATTGTCTTTCTCGAATTTAACGATGCAACATTGTTATCTGCATGTACATCTACAGTACTCAGAGACTTAGAATTTGTTTTTCTTAATTTTGGTGTTGTGACACTTTCGTTTAAGTCTTTATCATTTTCATTAGTGTCATCTTCTGTTGATGTCGGGTTCGTCATAGACCTCTAGATGTTAAAATAAAAGAAACATTATTAAAATTTGATTAATGTAAACAATTTCTGGTGATAATTTCTATTAGTAAAATTAATAAAATAAAATAAAAGTAAAATAATAATAGTTTTAAGACAACTTTACTTTTAAACTTCTTTTTGTCGCTCTTGAAGTTGATAATTTTCTATTTCCACTGGCATCTGAATTTACTGGAGAAGCCAGACTGTCCAATTTAATTTCAGGTATCTACATGAAAAATAAATAAGATTTAAATTTTTTCATATTGGATTCAAAAGAATACATTAAATACATTAAAATTATTTTATGCATACTAGAAATAAACAATGTTTTCAATATGCACTAAAAATAAATTTGTTTTAATTATAAGAAAAATCAAAGAAGTATAAATTACATGGGTATTTCTTCGTCTCAACCTTGGTGTACCCGGTATTTTACTTTCCACATCTTTTTCTTGTACTGAATGGTTTTGCACACTTTTTAGTAATGTCTGAAACATAAAATTATTTTTATTTAATACTAATTTTTTTTTTCAATTTTTATTAGAGTTAATGGACTGTTTCCACTTCTAAACTTCTTTTTCTACTTACAGTAGTAGTACCATCTTGATCTTTCAGCCTAATTTCAGGTACCTAATCATAAAAAATATATTTTAATTTTCCCATTTTAGATGCAAAAGAAATTATTGTACATATTTTAATAATTTAAAATATAGTATAAAAAATAATATAGTATATAATTACATGAATATTTCTTTGTCTTAATCTTGGTGTACCCGGCATTTCGTCATCCGTTTTCTGTACTTTTTTGTCTAATATACTTTTTCGTAAGGCCTGAAATATATAAAATTATTGTATTCCAAGCATTATGAATATATGTATTATAAAACATATGAACTTGGTATAAAATTATACTTCTGAATGACTTCTTTTTAGTTTTGTACTCCTTGGTGTACTTTTCTTCAATGGTACAGTTTTTTCACATACCATGCCATTTGCATTCAAATATAATTCCTATAGAATGAATAAAATACATTTATTACAATTATTGCATTTTATAAAAGATATAAATAACCATTTATTTTACTTTCTTACTTTTATTTGAGTTTGTTCTGGAATGGTAAAAAGTGCATCATCTTCATTTTCATCCAAGCTATCATTTACTTCTAAACTGCAATCATCAGCGTCCTTCAAATTGAAAACAAGTTTTTATTATTTATTAACATTTTGAATTACGTTTATTAAAATAGTAAAAAAATTGTACGTAATTTAAAACAAAAAATAATTGACCAAAATTTCATGAATTAACAAAGTTAACTTACAGTCTCTCTCAGTTTTGGTCTTATGGGTGTTAAGGGTACTGAAAATTTCTTGTTCTGAAGACTGCGTGTAGAATTTTCATTTGTACCTTCTTTAAACGAAATTTGTTTTTTCAACTTAGGTCCATTCTTTTTCGAAATAGAATTTTCGGTCTTAGTGTCTGTTAAACTCAAAGGAGACATGGAAAGTAATGGACTCAGTTCGTAAACTTTGATCTTCTCTTTTGTTAATTGCTTGTTAGGTGTTACATTGACAGGGGACAGTAAAACAACTGGATTACCAGATTTAATTGATATTTCCTTCTTTTTTTCTTCGTCTTCTACATACGACGCATTAAAACTGTCGTCTTCAAAGTCGAGTCTTCTTTCAATTGGTTCTTTGGTTTCACTGGAGTTATCTAAAATTAAAAAAAAATAAGGAATTTTTTTAGTAAACGTGATTTTGTAACAATTGAAAATTCATTTTCGAAAAATATATATAAGAAAATGAATTACTTGAACTTGTGTCATCTTCATCATGGATGTCTATGTCGAACTCTTGGACTTCCATAGGTTGTTCTTTGAAGAAGACTTTGTTGGTGGATTTAATAATAGAGTTGACTATGGGCTCGTCTTTGGAGACTTTCAGTATACCTCTGGCAGGAGTGCGATCCGAATTGATGTAAACGATCGAGTCGTCGAGCTGTACTTCTGGTGTCTTGCACATTTGACTAAGTTTCATAACGATTAAAGGGCTCGTCGTTAACTTAGGTGTCCGTGATAGTGCGACTTTTTTAAACAATGGCCAGTTGTTCGAAGAATTGGGCGTCGATGTTCGACGAGAGTTTTTTGTTAAGCTCTTCTCGTGTATGCTTTTATTCCCTTTTTTGAGCTCATCCTCGACCTCTTGCAGTCTGTTGTTTTGCTCACTTTGGAATTCAAAATAACGATGATTATATATATATTTATTTATAATGTAGTACGTACAACACAGGCGTTTTTTAGACCAGTGCTGTTTTTTTTTTAATTTTCAACCTAATTGAAATAAATAACTAAATTGTTGTGATATTACGTTAGAGTTACTTTTTTACTTCAAAATTTTAAATTAAAGAGCATTCAGAAAACTATATAAAATTGAAAATAGAAATAAAATAAATCGAAATAGAACTTACGAAACAGAGGGTTCTTTTATCTCGATACTAGGCTCGGACTCTATGCCCTCCATCTTCTTTTTCCTTGCAGCCATGATATGAGCTCGAAGTGAACTGGACTTAGCTGAGACTGCTTTCTTCTTGATATCTGGTTTCTTTATGGGAGCTTTTCTCTTCTTTGGTTGCTGTTGTACTTGTATATCCTTCGGCTCATCTATCTCATCTGTCTGCCAATCATTGGCTTTCATCTCTTCTAGTTTGTTAAATCGATTGTCACAATCCTTGATCTCCATATACATCATTTCCCAGAATCCCTGGAGATCCTTGCAAGTAACCAACATCTCGCCTTTTCCAGTCTCGCAATCAAGCACTAAGCCTCTAAAACGCTCGAATTTTTTGTTGATAAGTAATTTAGTTTGACCCACTGCTGCCTGAATCACGTAACGGATGTCTTCGGGGGTTGCATCATCTTCTTTAATTGTATTCCAGCCATCGCAACGTTCGTTTAGACGTTCGATTTCTTTGTCAAGGATGAACTTATAATACTGCAAAAAAAATGTTGTTTTTTATTATAAGTACGTTAAAATGTGCTCGTATTCAAAGATATTAAATATCATTAAATTTCAGTGATTTTATTAGAAAAAATGGTTACCTGAGATGTACGTTGCTCTTCCTCAACGGAAATATTCAAACTTTGCATGATTGTGTCCTTGGTTGGTATTTCCTCTGGTGATGGCTGACTGAATCGCCGTCGCTGGACCTCCTTACGCACACTGCTTTTACCGCGACTGGTCACTATGTAAGGTGAGAAAAATGCAGGTGGCTTTTCTGGCATTGTATCTTTGGAGAGCGACATGTTGAGACTGAAATTCTGCGAGTTATCGTCTTCGCTCTCAGCGGTTTTGCGTTTGGTCGGTTCTGAAGAAGTGGATGTATTGAATGACTCCATGTGAGCTGGATTATTATGATTCAAGGGCGAAAATTTAATGAGGGACTGATTTACAGTGGTTTCCGGATTTTTCGTCGTCGTATTTATCGCGGAAAAGCTTATTGGCTTAGGTGAATTTTCGGCTCGCTGTAGTCTGGTTGATTGACGAGGAGAAAACTTGATAAGAGACTCTTCTAATTCGGGATTGAACTTTCTTTTGGCCGGAGATTCAATTTTACTTGGTTCATAGAAAAAGGTGGAATCGATGAGATTTTTATTATTAAAAGCTGTTGCTCTTTGATTTTCTGTAGTATAACTAAGTTCCTTCGTTGATTCTTCAATACTTACATTTTTGTCAGTATTTACTCTCATAGATTTTCTTCTATTTGTTTTAGAGAAGGAAGAATCTGGAGCACTAGTATTTTCAACCTGATTCACTAAAATCTCCCGATTCTCTAGAGCAGTGGCTTTCACTTCTTCAGTAACACTAGCTTCATCTTGTGATTCATTTGAGTTTGCAACGTTTCTCATAGATTTTCTCCTTCCTGGTAGTTTCGTTTTTTTATGTTTATTCATGCTAGAGTCCTTTGCATTGGCCTCTTTAGAATGAGAGACGGTCTCGTCTTCCTCATACAACATTTCATCTAGATGAAAACTATCTTTTTTCTTATGTTTTCTAGTATTTATAGTTTTATCAATGAATTTGATGGTAGATCCTTTATTAGCTGGTGATTCTACCTTATCCATTTCTAAAGTAAAACAATTTTCAACTTCTTTTGATTCTACAGTTTTATCAAAGAATGTTTTACACGACCTACTTATTGTTGCTTTCATTTTATTTTGATTTGGAAAGGAATTAGTTTCAACAGCCTCTGCTTTATCTTCAATCATACCTTGATATTCTTCTTGTTTATTATCCAAATTTCTTGAAGAACTTCGTTTTGTCTGGTTTTGATTGAATAAGCTGAAATCAATTTCTAAACTGTTCTCCTTTTCATTGGATTTGAAATCTTGTTCATCTACTATTATTTCTTCATCTTTTAAAGAATCTTTATTATTTTCATCAGAGGACTGTCGACCTGCAGCTAATGGTGAAAAAATTCTGCTTGATCGTCTTCTGCTTCCAGGCGATTTTGTAGATTTTGTAAAGCTAGAATCCATTTTACAATTTGTATCGACGTTTTCTTGCTCTTCTAGCATTTCATTATCATCTAATGACATTTTTAATATCACTGACTCTACACTTGAATTGTTCATTGAATTGTTCAAGCTTTTAGGAACTAAAGAATCATTATCTTGAGTATTGCAGCTGGTCAAAACTGAACGTCTAGATGACAATTTGGAAAGAATGGACGAATTTGTAGTAGGTGAAAAAACAGATTTTAAAGAGTTTGTGTGCAAACTGTTAGTAAATTCACTGGTTGATGATGTATGAGTAGAATTCAATTCTAATTGCACATCATTCTTTGTAGCTTCTAAAGCTTGTCTTCCAAACATTGGAATTGCAGTAATTCCTGCTGGAGCTTTAAACTGATGGTCCATAGGTGCAAATGGCATTTTTTCTGATTCACGTTTATTATTTATCTTTAATTGAAACAAAAAATCAATTGTTAATACATATGGAACAATTAAGAAAAAAAAATATTACAAAATTGTAAGTTTTGGCCAATTTACAATTCAAACAATTTTATTAGATATGACTCATAGGGCAGAGAGCTAAATAAGAAGCTAACTAAGCTCTTTATACAATTTTAATTAAATTAATTTAAGAAATTGAATACAGTATTTATTGAGTCTTTAAAAATATACCTGAGCTTTTTCTTTCTTTTGAAGCTTCATATTCTCTCGTTTCCGTTGATTAGAAACAGTTTTTGCAGCTAAACGTTTTTCAGTTGCTCTAGTCACCCTTTTTGGTGGTTCTGGCTGTTGATGAGCTTCTTTTGACTTACAGAGCTTTGAAGGTGGTGTAGGAATTGGATTTTTGGTCAGTGGTGGAGAGTATACACGATGATGTACGACTCCAACTTTAAAAACAGGCTTAGCTCTTTTTTTTTCCCGCATTCTCCTGCGGTTTCTTTCTTCTCTCCATTTTTCTAATTGTAGTAAGCGTTCCTGATTCACTCTCTCAAGTTCTAAAAAAATTTAATAACATATTCTTACAAGTTCAATTTTGAAATTATTAATCATAATTGTTAGATGTATGAAATCAAAGACTTAAGACCTTATTTTCAGATATAAAAATTAAGGTAAATATGAAATACATAAAAAAACAATTATTTTTTATAGCTTAAGGTATTTTTTTTTAAATTATTTAAAATCTTACAGTCATAATTAGCTATTCTAATAGATAATTTATTTAAAAATTTAAAGACCAATACTTATTTATTTAAATAAAAATATAAAATAAAATTAATTTTATTTTACTACTTGTTGCTTTGCTAAATTATAATTGATACTTTCAGTAAAAACAATCAAACAAATGAAACTAGATACATTGGTGACAACCCATTAAATGACAGTGAATAAATTTTAAATATACATCTTTATTGAAAATATAGAACACAAAATTCAATAAGAATTTTTTTTTTAATAAAAAAGTAGTCGATAAGACAGATCTCCGTGCTTACACTGAAAAGTGGCGGTAAATTTGCAGAAAGCATACATATATGTACAAGAGTATATGCACTGGAGATTATCAAACCTGCATCAGCCTTGCACTTCACATCTTCCGCATGGTGCGCCTCAGGCTTTAATATGTTGCACTCATTGAGACTGTCATCCTGATCGGCAAGCTCCATGACTCGTTTCAAGCTAAAATGTTCGCTGCGCATCTCGCGGCGGGCCTCATCTCGTCGCTGACTACGAAGTATCCGATTTACGTCCACGTCCTCCCGGCCGAAGCCCACCCTCTTGTATCTCTCGCGGAAATCCGTCATTTTTATGCCCTGTTTTTTTTTAAATTATTGTACAAACTATATTTTTCACTATCCTTCGAGTCTCATCGGCGGTTGGATTCGACGATTGAGAGACGAAGCGACGAATGGACCACGTCCTGTGTTTATTTTGCTCCCTTATAACAGCCCTTACACTGCCCCTGTATCCATCCGCGAACAACTGTTTTTCCCTACTCCCTACTGATTTCAAATTTGTAACGGGCGTACGATTAACGATAAGTATACGCCGAATATGCTGCTGTGCTGTTCACGGTGCTTGAGACGGACGATTTCTAGCTGCGTTCAGAGTGTCGTTGCACCTTTTAAAGATGGCGAATTTTGGCGGGACATTCAGTTGTAGTTTTTTTTGTATTTATTTATAAAATCAATAAAATCAATTAAAAGGTCTTAATTTGAGAATTCTATATTATATTATAGTGATTTCATCGAGTAGTAAATATTTGTTGTCAATGGTTGGTAAAAATTGAAACTCAAAGAAAATATTATAATTTATGAGAACTAAAAATTAGTTTAATAAATTTGTAGATTATATGACATTAAATCACGTTCTTACAAACTAATTATGTCTATATATAGGCATAATAACCTTTATAACTACTTAACAATATAAATATTTTTAGATTGTAAAATTTAAACGTGAAACTCGTGTTATATGAAGTACGTTTATATAGAGACGTTTGAAATTAAAAACCGTTGCATAAATTACTCGCAGAAGATATTTGACCGATTGAGAACCCCTGACATCATCTCTAGCGAATCAAATTTGAGTTTTAATTCCCACGACTATTCCAAGTGCAATTTAAAATCCAACGTATAAGTATATAGCTATAGAATTTGTCTCCCTCCAAAAAGCTGTAGGTATATTATACAGCCCCTTGGGAACGTTCAGCGAACAAACAAATCCGTAAGAAGCTCTAAAATAAACAATCAATAGATGAAAACGTGCAACAATTGTACTCTATACAACTTTTTTATCGTTTTCACTTTCAAGTTGCAGTCGCGGAAGAGGCTCGTAACCGCTAACACGAGACACAATACTGTTAGCCATTAGACGCTGAAAGCGAGAGTGAGACGGAGAATATATACTTAGAAACGAACGGTTGGAAAAGTGCATCGTTCCCTCTCTGTTTTTTTATTAAAGCTTGGAAAGGCCATGTAACGTTCTGTACGCCTTTACTCTCTGCATTAGAGGACAAAATAATTGTGTTGCTTTTGGATAAAGAAAATAGATCGTTAGAATGACGAGAAAGTCGTGAGAAGATTCAAAAACAGCTCGAAAATATTTAGGATGGATGAGGAGAAACGGAAAAGACGCGCTTTGGAGGCTGGTAGGGAAATGGTAAGTGCGACAAAGATAGATACAGAGTTTAAGGGCCCCTAAAGTGCAATTGCTCTCCGAGGCTATTTTTGTCGTTGATTTAGCCCCGAGAGGCAGTTTATATGCGTTTCTAAGACTCTGTAATCTCAGCCTCGCTGCTTTCTTTATGAGACTACATCCATGACTCTAAAATGAAGTGCTTGCTTGGATTGGACTTGGTGTTCTTCATATTGAAGAATTTTTAAGTTGTGCAGTATTTTTAAGTACTTAGTGTTATTGTTAATAGCATATTTGTTTGTGATGTGTTTTGCTTTGATTTTCAACAATGAGTTTATGAGGTTCGCAACTTGATACAGTAAGATCGTTCATGACTTATCTATTTGTTGTTTAATATATACAGGTTATATTGATAGTTTAATGATTCAATAAATAGATTACTGCAGCAAACGATATAAATATGATTTATAGTATAACTAAAAATTTCATATTTTTTAGTTTATTATATATAAATGAAATACAATAAAAATATATTTTAGCCCTGTAAATAAATAATTAATATTTATAAATTAACATTTATAAATTAATGTCATATAATGAGATCAAGATAAATTACTTTAATACTTAAAATGCGTAAAGAATTATTCACTATAAGGTTTATTTGTTGATCAATCTTTACGGTTAACAGAAGGCAAAGATACCTATCAATTTGTTTTAAGGAGATGAATAGTATTATTCAAACTATAGGAGACTAGATTATATTTTAATTTATGTGATCTCTTTTAATAAAAAGAGATTTAAAAATATAATTTTTAATAATCAGAATTAATTTTTTATACCTGCAAAATTAATTTCTTGAAATTTTTAAGCTGGAGAATTACAAGGCAGATCGTTCTAACAAACGGTTAAGTAACAGCCTAGACCAGGCTTCAGATGAAGAATCTTTTCGCATTGATGCTGAAAACCAATCTATGGATTTAAGAAGTATTAGTGTAAGTATAAAGATGTATCCACAATTTTTCAATATACAATATAAAAAAATAAACATTACAAAAGTAAAAAGTATATTTATTACTAGTAAAATTAATTATGAATATGATTTTAGAATAATGAAAGTGTCAGTATGAGTGAAGGAGAAGGTGATGGTGACTTAGAAGGGCTAGCAGGAAGAGTCTCAGAACTTGAAGAGTTACTTCAAGGAAAAGAAGCGATTGTCGAAGCCCTTCATGCCGAAATAGATCATTTAAGAGCAGATGCATCTTCTCCAACTTCATCACATAGTCAAAATAGTAATATTTCTTATAAAGATATCATCGCAAAGGTTAGATTTCTAATATTTACATACCTTTTAAAAATAATAGTATCAAAAATAAATATACTGGATAATACTCTGATATAAAAAAATTTTAAATAATTGTTTCTAATTGTTTCGATCTATAAAATAAAATTTAAGCTTTAGTTTCTTTATCAGCTTAAATTTTTTCTTAAAATGATACCTAGTTATTATGTATGTTTAGAAACATTAAGTTATTGATCTGAAAGTAGAAACATCAAGAAAACAAAACAAAACAAAAACAAAAAATTATGTTCATTGACAACACATAAAATTCTATATTATTATAACCAAAAAAGGTTCAAAATTTCGATTAGGTATTTATTAAAATTTAATAATTTTATTGTTTATAAGCTTCAAGAATATGAACGAGCAGTAAATCAAAGAGATAATTTGATAGAGGATATGACTACATCATTGGAGCAAGCTTTAGCCTCTAGAGATGCTATACTTGACCAGCTTAGTGCTTTAAACGCAACTCAATCAGGAAATCGCAATGGAGTAAATGTTAACGATGGAAAGGTACAATACAAATATTGTGAAGTGAAAAATTATTTTTGTAATTTCAAGCTTATAAATTATATATAATTATTGATTTATAATGTTAAATAATATAACAATATTATATTTTTAATTCAATGAAAGACTTATAAGTATGAAATAGATAGTTTTACTTTTTACTTACATATAAATATTTTTATTCATAGTGTAAAATAGTGTTGTGGACTAATTTTATTTTATTTTTTATTTAGGTTTCTGTATTAGAAAATGCTTTAAGTAGTCATAAAATTAAAGTATCTGAACTTGAATCTCAACTGGAACAGGCACAACAAAAAGTCAAGAGATTGGAACTTGAGAAGGAGTCACAGAATACAGAATTAACCAATTATAAAGATCAAATTGAAAATTTCAATAAAAAGATCCGAGCAGATTTGATGGAAAGCGATGTTAGTACCTCTGAGACCAACCAGTTACAAAAACAATATCAAGTTGAAGATCAAGTTGAGAAAATTAAAAAGGACATGAAAATGATTATCGACAAATTTACTGCTGAAACTAATGCTAACACTATAAAGCACGAAGAAGAAATCAAGGTTAGTATAAGAAATGTTTGTGTAAAGAAATACATGTATAAACTTATAAGCACTTTATTAACAATATTTTATAAATATTAAAAAAAATTCAGGAACTGATGAAAAAACATGAAGCGGAACTGCAGAAGCTTCGAGAAGAAAACCAGAGTCTTGAATCTCGACACGCTAAAGAAATGTCGGTGTTTCAATCTCAACTATCAAGCTACAAGCATACTATGGAGTCTCTGAAGTTGGATCTCGTCACACGAAAAGAAACACATATAAAAGAAAAAGAACTTTTAAGTGAACAGATAAAGCTTCACAAGCTTCAGCTCGAGGAAATGACAACTAAGTATGTCGCAACTACTAGCGTTTTGGACTCCAAAGAGAGCATTGAGCGCTCGCTGGAGCAAGCGTTGAATAATGCAGCGACTCTCAAGACGGAAAATGAATCCCTCAAAGTAGGTTTTATTTATTTTAACTTCATATGCGATTGGACAAAAGTATTTCGAAAAAAATGTATTAATTCAAACACTGTATTTTTATTTTCAGTTCAAGTTGGATGATCTTTCGTCCAGGTATTCAGCTGCACAAAGTTTGATCGAAAATGGACAATCGCACGAAAGAACGTTAAGTAATAAAATTTTTACTTTGGAAAAGTCATTATCGAGGTTGAGTGGGATTAGTTTTGCGGAATTGGATGAAACGACTTATCAAACAATCGATGAGATGTCACTTCAGTACCAGATAGCCAAGCAAAAATTGGGTAAAAAAAGATTCTATTTCCTTAAGCAACAATTTATTATTTAAAACATTTTTATGGTTCAAGAATTTACACCGTTTACATTTTAAATTCTCATATTTATAATTTTCATTTCTGAATAAAAATTTTAGTATTTTAAAGATGTTAAATGAACTAATCAAATTTAAAAAATACGTATTAAGACTTTGAGTTATTTAAGATAAATAAGTAAATTCATTTGTATTTTCATTAGATGAAAAAGCAGAGTTGGAAAAAGAGCTCACTCAGAAGATCAAGAATCTCGAGGATCTTGTTTCCAAGACCAAGAGTGAGCTTGAATCTGCGAATCTTGCTAAAGAGAGTTACGAAAAACAATTAAAAGACATGAGGAACACATGTGATCGTCTAAAATCCGAGATGAATTCGAGTCTTGAGCAACAACAACGATTTTCTGCTGACTCGCTTGACAGAATGCGATTGAGCAGCTCTGAATTCGAGGAGGAAATAATACAACTCAAAAAAACGATAGAAAAGCGGGACGAAGAAACAGCCCAATATATAAAGAAATTAAAAGAATTGAGTGAGATAAATCAAAGACTCGTAGACGAAAGTGATAAATTAAAAACTGGCTTAGCCACAGCCTACGAACAATGTGCCATTTTCGAAGAGAAGCTGGATCAGACCTTAGGTTTTGGTGAGAGTAAAATGCGATTGGAAGATACGACGTCGCTGATAGATCAGACTGGAGGATCTAACGCATCCTCCTTTGATCTTGAAGAACTTCTGCACAAACAGAGTAGTTATAATAAGGTTCTGATGAAGCTAGATAGCTGTAGAAAACAGCTTGAGGACTATGAGCGCGAGAGGATACAGTTACTTCAAGAGATTGAAGAGCGAACTAAAGAGAAAGAGGATTTGTTAGGTAAATATGTTTATTATACATTTGATAAAGTTGTGTTCTTTCTCAGAGAGAAACCATTAATAAATAATTTTATGTATAATGATTTTAAATATGAAGTAATTTTTTTCGTGTTGAAGCAGCTGGTGCAAAACAAAAGGAAGAACAGCATCGTGAAGAAATCAAGATGTTGAAAATGGAAGCTTCTGCTGAGTCCCAGAAATTTCAACAGTTAATTTTAAGTTTCGAGCAGGGCAATGAAGGTTTGAAACAGCTAAGGATAGAGATGGATGAAAAGCATTCTAAGGAAATGGAGGAGTTACGGACATATTTTGAACAGAAGTGCCTGCAAATGGAAAAACAATACTCAGAGGAAATATTCAGTCAACAATCAAAAAAGATGTCAGACAATGACAGTGAAATTGAAGAGCTAACTGAAGATTTGTATGTTGGCAGTGGTACTGTTGACCACTTAGGTGGTGGAGATGCCCTCGGTATGTAAAAATATTTATATTTATCAAAAAGGATATAATGCTTTTTTAGTAGAAAAAATTTAGTAATGTTTTTGTTCAGTTCTCGAAATATTTAAATCATATATTTTTTGGGCAACTTCTTTCGGGAAATGTGCTATACATACCTATTCCATTCATATCTCATATTGTTATTTCTTATTTAGGTGTTTTAGATAAAGAGACTCAGAATGATTCTTCTTTAATCTTCTGTGGTGACCAGCAAAAAAGTGTTTCAGAAGAGAGGATTGCAAATATTGCAGCTGAGTATGAAGATAAATTGGAAACTCTACGAAAGCAATTGCAAGAGGTGAAAGAAAAATCTGGTCGTACTGTTCTTTTGAAAGCTGTGAATCAGGTAACAAAGTTACTGTTTTTGCGTTATTTATTTTATATTTTACGTTTTCTTTGCTGTTTTAAATGTTTTATGGCGCTATATAAAGCTTATGAAGCAACAGAATTGGTATAATTTAATTGTGCATAATTAATGGTCATTTATTTTGTAACAAAATCTTATACTCATTATATTTAAAAACTTCTTACGCATTAGCATCAGATATCTCACTGAAATTAAATAAATAAATCTCTCATTTTATGATAATCAGTATACTTCCAAAAGAATTCTTTTGGAAGGAACTTTTTATGTTAAAAAGTTGTAAATATTCATAATATAAGCGGATTAATAGTGGTATATCAGTAATAGTTATCAGTGTTAATCTAAGCTGTTAATAGTGAATTAAATTTACCAGCTCTGTTAAATAATTATTTAGACATAATAAAAGCGCTTAATTGAATATTGAACTTTTTAGCATTTAGTTGGTTTTATCTATTCATTTAATTTTTCTCATTATTTAACCACGTTAAAATTACTTCAATCACAATTTCATTTATTTGTACACATGTTTTATTCGTTTCGTTAAACGCATGACATTTAGTTCCTTATTGTTATAAATTTTTATTTTATCATTAAAACCAATCAAAAACATAAGCAAAACAAGACAAATCAGCATCAATTTTATCCATTAAGAAAATAAAATCAATAGATAGTATAAGAAGAAATCATTGGTTTTTCTTTAAATTTGTGTTTGTGACTAACTCAATTGTATTCGTACATAATACCGCATGCAGTTTTGTCAAACCGAGCAATCCAGTTCAACTACCGCGCAGGAGAGCTGCAATGACATAAACGAGCTGCGAGCAGACTACAATCGGCAACTCGAGGAGCAAGTGGGTCTTGCTCGCATCGACATCATCAATGCCCTTCAAGAGCAGATCGAGGTAGTTTCCGTGTGCATGCGCTCTGCTTTCATACATTAAATTGTTTATATATTTTGGTTATTTAGAAAGATGTTGTTGAAAATTTAAATTCCTTAATTTATGCAGTTAGTTTGTGGTTCATTGAG
Organism: Megastigmus stigmatizans; assembly: GCA_900490015.1. NCBI lineage: Eukaryota > Metazoa > Arthropoda > Insecta > Hymenoptera > Megastigmidae > Megastigmus > Megastigmus stigmatizans. Next base: position 17,879 of record UELV01182395.1, read on the forward strand.
TGAAGTCCAATTTATAGTAATAATAATTACATGTTTAGTAGAATTATTTAAAAAATTCTTGGTAATAGCTATTTAAATTAATTTTGTTAAGACATATTAAATTAAAACAAAATATAATATTTTAGGCCCTAATCACTGTAGAATCAGAATCTGATGAAAATTGGCCTACAGAATTATTGGAATTGCGTAATAAATTTACAAGTAATACAAAACGCGAGATACAAGCTCTAAAAGAACGACACGTGCAAGAAATCAAACGGATGAAAGAAGAGAGTAATCAAGTTATCAATGTTCTACAAGAAGAAATTAAAAGAATTAAAGCAGGAACTCCCGAATCTTTACAAAGTAATTTGATTAAAGAAAGGTAAAAACATATTATCAAACCTAAGATATTGTCTAAAAACTTAAAATAGTAAACATTTTGAAATGAATCAAGTACTTTTAGAAGTTCTGCTATTTAAATAAAATCAATTTAATATGTTTTCTACTGAACAGCATATATTTAAATGTTTGTTTAACTTAATTAGGGACACTTTGCATAAAACTTGCGCTACCCTTAAGAGTCTGGTTACTCAGTTGATCAATTACTTCGTCAACTGCGAAGAGGAATTAAACAATACTCTGATAAGTGAAGTTTATAAAAAACAATTTGCACCTCGCTCGGATATGAATACTACTTTGGAAAGCGAATCAACTACAAAAGTCAAGAGGGTCCACTTTGCACCTCAGTCAACCGAAATCGCCTCCATCATTGGTAAAAATAGCAGTTTGCTGGATCTTATCAATAGTGAAAAAGATGTGATCAAGATTTTGAAGAGTGACTTAGATGCATGCTTTCAACGGCTTAAGGCTGACAGTGCCAAAATTTTAAACGTGTCATTATCGGATTCTGAGTCATGGACGACTGGATTTGGGTATGTTGATTATTATGTATTTTACCTAATGCATGAATTAATAAAAAGAAAAAAAAACAGATTTAAAAAAAATTTATCTCCAAATAGGGATAATCCAAATGAAAAACTATTGGAAGCAGAAAAGCTATTTGCCGACTTTCAAGAAGAAAATGAACATCTCAAAGTTAAAATAATAGATTTGCAGCAGCGTCTGTTAATCGCTGAAAACAAAAAAGAAGTAATTTCAGAGGGTTATGGCGAACAGGACGAGTCAATTTGCGAAGAACCGAACGAGGACTATTTACAACTTCAAGATCGGGCAAAATACGTTGTGATGAACGGTAGTGACGATACAGCTTACCTTCTTCAACTAATTGAAGAGTTGTGCAGACACGCCGATAAGAGCATAGATGACATGAAAAGGGACAAAGAGGATCTGCAACATCAAGTAAAGTGGACTTTGTTTTATTTTATAGTTTTCATTGAATGGTTGGAGAAGCCTTGACGCTCGAAAATAATTGACATTATAGTAGATGAGCACCTATTTATGAATACATGGTGTATAACTCACTCTTTGCATGCTGGTTCACACTCTCTTTTTTCTTAATTTTTTTTTAGATAATTATAATGTAGTTCTGCCGTGTATGCACATTGCCCGTTATTTTTATGTTACACACGTTATTAAGCAAACGCTTTTATGATGAATCGTTGATCGAAGGGTAGCAGTTCTTTAACTTCATGTAAAGTCATCTATTATTATTATTTACTAAAAATGTTCTATCATAAAAGTGTTTTCTTAAAGGAATTAACTATTTCAAATGTATTCCTTCTCTTCCACATCCCATATCAAACTTCGTAATATTTATATAATTTTGTGTCTTAATTTATTTATGTTATTTTTATTTAAATCAGTTTTTATGCTAATATTTTGTAATAGATTATTGAAAGTATAATCAACAAACGAAATATTTATTTATTTATATTTATTTTAAAAATGAATAGTAAATAATTTACGACACAATAGATTGCATAATTATTTTTTACTTAATATTTACTATATGAATTATAAAAGAACAGAAACAGGAAATCAGAAGCCAAAAAGATTAAATTCAGTTTTATTTTACCATTGTATTATAATATATATGTAAATTTTAAACGGATTCTACTTAATCCTTTTTCAAAATTTAACTAATTGATTTTTTTTTATCAAAACTACATTCAAATTTATTGGAGTCATTGTAAAAAGAGCAAACTAGTGATTCTCGGAGGAAGGAAGGATTGTGATTGGCATTTTGTTGTCTTGCCGGCAGGTCTCATTAGTTCCTACTCCTCCCCCAAACATTCACAGGGTTCGCTGTGCAAAGGTAAATACTAATTAAATTTTAGCCGCCAGTATTATAAACATTACGCGAATATCGTAGAAAGCTTTTTCCCCCTCAACTAATTCGTTCTGGAGGTGCTTTTTTACGATAAATTATTTTTTCAATGCAGGATGTAAACTTTTTTGCGGGAAACAAAATTTTGAGAATGGGTGAGAGGAAATTTTTACAAAAATAATTAACAATGATTTTTGTTTATTTTGCAATGTTTTTTTTAATAATATTGCATGTACATTGCAAGCATAGATATTTTGTATTGTTGAACGTGCTTTTTTATTGAATATTAAAAATACTGACTTTCAGCACAGGTTGCAGGTGAAGCTCTACTTTGATTTTTGCGTGTTTAACATTTTTTACGTATTTGCATGACCCACATTCGTTTTCTATTGTATTTAATACTTGTTGTTTCAGTAAGTATTTGTTATCCCTTATAATGAAATATAAAATATGAATAAAAATAATTATTATTTTATATTTAAGCTAAAACTTAATGAATTTAAGGTCGGAAAGATTCCTACGTTACTGGTTCTTGTATTTAACGAAATATATAAAGTAAGAAATTAATTTTTGGAAAAAAACTCTCTGTCACCATTTCGATAATTTTTACAGTATTATATCGAGATGGTGATAGAGTTTTTTTCAAAAATTAATCTCTATATTTATAAATTTCTTTAAATACAAAAAACGGTAAGGTAGGAATCTTTCCGACTATAGCATATCCTCTTAAGAATATGTAGAATTATTGAGTATAAATTATTATCATAACTGTTAAAGTTAGCTATTTATCCCTGTTAGAAACTGTCAAAGAGTTTCACCTTAAACCAAGCATGTTTATGAAAGAGAATGTGGCATATGCTTGATAGCTTTCGAAGCTTTGACACGAAATATCACTAATTCGAAAAATAAAATCATCCTCATCAGTATTCAATACGTGGAGATGTGAAAGTTCTCTATTGTTTTGTTTTGTTGAGTAAGTCTTATACATTTAATAAAAAGCAATGAATTTTCTCATCTCCTTGTAATAAAGAAAATCGATAAATCATAAAATATGATCGATACAAGAAGTACACGAGAAACCACTAACGCTCGTAAAACTCTGCCAACACTTAGATCGAAGCAGCGGACAAACAACTGCGCCTAACGCGCAAATTCCAGGAGGAGCAAGCGGTGGAACGCGAAGCCGAACGCGATGATGCTGCTAAGCAAATACAACAACTTCAGGAGCGTCTTCGAGAACGCGATCGCGAGAAGGATCGCGACTATCGTATTACCTTAGCTGAGGTACTGACAATCTGGAGGATTTAAATGAGGCTTACTTATACACTCACTTACTTTCACTCACAGCTTTTTATTTTCTTTTTTCCATCCTGTTCTTACCTTTTTATAATTATATATTTTACAAGTATTTATTTGGATCATATTGCTTTCTGAGAATCGTCGATGTTGTAATTTGTTGTTGAGAAAGTTTTTAGTGAATCTATATTTACTCAACCATTGTATTAAAATTACAGTACTGTTTATACAACTATCTACGATTCACCGAAAACTTTGATCTCCAAAAGCACATTGGTGGTAGGATGTTTTAACACAGTGTTTAATTTTTTATTTATATTATTAATTTACAAATTCAATAACACAAAAACGGTGCTGTGAGATTAAACGACTACAGGAAGATCGTTTGATAATTATTTTTTTTTGTATCTAATAATGTATAATTTCTGTAATATATAGGGCAGCTTATAACACTGCATCACTGCTGAATCGTATTAACACATATTTATAAGGGGATGTGGAAATGCTACTTCACTTATCAAACGGCAATATACTTTCATGACTAAATAATTGTAACAAATTCTACCATTTTTAAATGCTTGTTTGATATTTGTTTATCATAAAATTGACAAAATCAAGCGTAAAGCACAATTGTTTTTTAATAGTTTGTTGGTTACGGATTCTGTTGTAATGTATAAACTATATTATCTAACATCTATTTGCAAAACTGATAAATTCGTTAATGTTCAGACAATGCCAAATTATATTTTAATAATCTAATAGTTTCAAAGAATATTAAGCAGCTTTTATAAAAGCTGTCATGCATCAATACTAAAGATGATTTCATTTAAACACACATATACCAATCTCATCATTCACTTGGTAAAATAATTAATCATACTTTTCAGTTTTTTTCAACAGATATTAAACAAAGTGCAATAAACTGACGCGAATAAAATAAGTAGCGCATCCCCTTAAAATAAGAATTTTTTTTCTCTATGCACTGTGGTTTTGGTTTTTTTTTCTCTGTTTGTCGCACACACAAAAGCAGTCTGCGCTATCGCCTGCCTCGTCCTCCGCGGGCAGTTCTACGCTTCGACAGGTCGATGATTCAGAGATCGATGTATCAGTGAGTTTCACTTCATGTTTATCTACTCATGATCAAGCATGAACATGATCACCTCTAGAGGTTTTGTTTAAAAAATGTGAAATTTTGTTTATGCAGTTGTACATATAATTGATGCTGAACGGCTTAAAGAGTATAGAACATGAGTTTGCGAAGTACCCAGTTTCTTTTCCTTATGTTTCACATTTCTTTAACATTCATATGAAGAATACAATATAACCATAGATGTGTTCATAACAATGTATACAATCTACAATAATCGAAACTTATTTTTTATTGACTATTATTCATCGTCTAAAAAGAGATTATAAATTTTAAATTAATATTATTATTAATTTAAAATTTATTTACTTAAAAAAATATATATTTCAAGTCGATGTTTAAATTAAAAATGTTTTTTCACTTAGAATAAGTACTCTGTTCAGTCAATAAGAAATTAACGTTTCAGATATTACCATAAACTGCATGTCGAATCCTATTATATACAGGTATCTAAGGTTTGAATATCATTTAGACCAATACGTAGATGCTTTAATTGTAGCAGCTCAGACAGTTATAATTTGAATTTTTTCATCAATCATACATATTATCATGAATATCATTCCATGTAAGAGTCCCTGTTACTGAATCTCGTCAAGTTCGTCGATCCATCCAAATTTTATATTCAAAATATTTAAGTGAATTAAGCTTAAAGCAATTAATTTTTCATTCTTAATTTATTTAATTTCAAAAAGTATTAAAATTTACGAACTGCGGGAGCGGTAAGAGGCATATTTTTATCTTGTTCTCTAATGAAATGCTCATAATGTGGAATCGCGTTTAGGTGGAGGCATTGACGACGCAGGTACGCGACTTGGAAATGAAGAATGCGCACTTGGATTGTGAGCTGAAGGAAGCCGTAGCGAAGATCTACGAATTGCGCGAGGTCATACGCGATCTCGAACAACAGCTTCAGTTGAGAATCGACAGAGAGGACATTCTGAATGGCCAGATCGGTCAGCTTGAAGAAGTTATTGTCGCCCAGACCAAAAATCAACAAGAGCTCGTTCAAGAGCTTGAGATTGTTAAGTCTGGCAACGAAAATAACCATCTAAGCGATCATATTGGACATTTACAGGTGTGGATCACAGTCTAATTAGCTTTATAATAAAATCTTAATTGAATTTTGGATTATGAAGGGAATGCAATATATTTTTCTTAAAATTGTAGGAAGAACTGCGCAAGCATCAGTTGAGTAGTGAACAACTTACAGCCAACTCGTCGGCCTTGAAGCAGTTGCGTCTCGAAATTCGAGAGCTACAAACACAACTCGACCGCAAAACCCGAGAACTCGAGGCGATGCACGTATGCGGCTCGAGTCTGAGCCTTAGTCAACCCAGCGAGGACGTTTCCATCCGCGAGCAAATTGATGCCGCACGCTGTCCGACCCCTGACGATCCAACCTCGCCTCCAGTATTGCCACTCGATCATGTGCTCAAGCTTAAAGAGACTTTACTCAAACACTTTAGAGCTGAAGACGTCGCACTCAAGCGATTGAAGGATTTAGATATTCAGTTATCCAGTCTACAGGTACGGTTTTTATTTGTTTTACTTTTATTTTTTTTATGCTTAGTATTGCATTATCGACTCTTTTAACGTCGAAATATAGTGTTAAGTTTAATAAAGTTTAATTAAGCAATAATATTATTTTCTTACTGCTGTTAAATATTATTGTAACGCAGAGACAAAACGAGGAGCTGCTAGCAGAGCAAGAGATACTCCAGCAAACTACATCAGAGCAGCTGTTCCAAATTGAAACACTGCGCGCCCGATTAGAACAGCAGAAACAGAATGCACCATTTGCCCAGCGACAGGCTACCTCGAGGCTGGAAACACAGGTTTACGAACTCAACGATCGATTGAAGATTGCCGATCGAGCACTTGCTGACAAGGATATTGAGGTAATGTATACTTGAAAGACTTTATTTCATATTTTATAAAAACATTTTAATAATATATATTTTTTTATACAATTTCAAAATCATTAAAAAATTAGTAACTAAACTGTGATTATTCTAATTCTATTTTAGATATCAGAAGTAAAAGATCAGCTTGAACGCGTGAGCCGGCTATTAGCAGAAAAAGAGGGTGAGATAGCTAATGTCGTTAAATCAGAAAGTGATGCTATGCAAAAATTAAAAAACAAAGTCGAAATTGCCGAAGAAGAGAAACGGATAATGCAGGTGAATAAGTTTGAAACCATAAAATAGGTTTAAGTTATTGTATTTTGCATAACTTATAAATTTTAAGATTTCATAGCTTATAAAAAAAAGAGTATAAAAAAATTAATAACAAAAGCGATTCGTTTTACTCCTCTAATATGCGAAACTTTTATAGGCGAAAATGAATATGAAAGAAAAATCGCAGAATAATCTGCCACAACTGATCGACACAATGTTAGCTGATAAGAACAACGAAATTGACCATTTAAAAGATCAGTTGATGAGGCGCGAGAAACAGCTTGAAATTTACATGTCTCTCGATGAAGCTCAGCTCAGAGAATTGATGCAGCAAAACGAGCATCAAAAGAATAGCGCGCGAACACTCAGCGATATACTCTCGATCAATTCCGAGTGCGAGGATGTGTTAGAGGCGATCAGAGAAGCACCGATGCACATGAGGTCACAAAACACATCTCATTTCAAGATACCAAACTCGACAATACAATCGACGATGCTGCACTCCAAGAGAGACGTTGTTGACTTTTCGCAGCCGATCACCGAGACTCCGAAAGTGCCTAGACTCGATCTTGGCTCGGACAGTCATAGTTCTGAAGCTATCAATTCCAATATTGAAGTTTCTCAGGAGGTTGAGTATAAATTTTCTTTGTTTTTTAAATTATTTTATTTATAAATTATACGAATACTCATGTTTATAAAGGATGCAGAATACTTAAAAGTTCTTTGGCTTCCTTTCTTTTCCGATTCCTAAATTTATATAATATATTAAAAAGCAATAACATATTCTTAAAAAAATATATCATCTATTTTCTTAGATGGATGGATCCCTTCCATTGCTACCTCAAGAGAAAGTCTCTCTTGTACGTGTTTCTCCAACTCCGGATTCAGATGCTGAGAGCCATGATGAGTCGAGCAGCAGTAGCTCCGAAGAGTCTAATGGTTTTGTCTGTCCGCGTCACGGAAAGCGTGCAACTATCTCACGCCTTCCAGATAATGAGGTGATGATCGCCCCTAATAATATGATGACGACGGTTCAACGAATCCAAGAGCTAGAGACGAATCTGCGTGTAATACAGGAAGAGCTGAACGCCAAGAAGATTGCACTCGAATCGAGGGATGCCGAGCTGTTGGAAATACAAAGCAATCTAGAACAGCTACATGAGAATATAGAGTCTCTCAATGAGGACAGATTGTTTTACAAATCCGAGTTCGAGAAAGCTAAGGATAATGAGAGCAAGATACAGAAGGACATGGTGGAGGTCGAAAATGAGTTGAAAAAAAAAATTCAGGAGGTGGAAGATTATAAGGAGAAAATTCAGGTAATCTAAAAATATGTTTTTATATGATATATATTTCATTAATATTATTGATTAACATTACAAATTATTTTTTTAACTTTTGCTAATTTTATAAATTATCAATCATCAGGAATTTTTAGTTTTTGTTCAAAGATTTATTTGAAAATTTATGTGAGCTTATATTTAAGAAAAAAAAAAACAAAAAATTAATTCCTTCAAATAGGTAAACGAGAAGATCCTGTGTGAGGAGTCGGTCCGCGGTAAGCGTAATGAGGCCACTCTGCAAGAGAAGCTCAAAGAGATTAGCAATTTAAAAGAAATTATCTCAGAGAAAGACATTACCATCGAAACGCTCCAGACTCGCAATACTGAGATCGAGAACGAAAATAAAGATTTGTACGACCACAAGCGGAAATTTGAAGCGTATCAGATGGAGATATCTGAGTGCCAGACTGAGATACAGCGATTAAGCGATGGTTTGAACAGTCGGGATCAAATGATCCGTAGGCTGGAAGAAATCGCGAGGAGAAATAGCGAGGATCCCCTCTCCGAGGGATCGTCACCTAGCGAAAAGGATCAAGAGATCTATCATCTACAGGAGTATCTTAAGGTTTGATGATTGTATTAATGCTTTTATTTTCTTTCATCCGCCCTCATTGGATGAATGCAACGATCACCTTTCTACTTTTTCGAAAATGAATGTTAGTTCATTTACAAAAATTTAAAAAAAATTCCAAAATTCTTTTATTGTACTATAAATAAAGAGGCAAAAAAGAATTATTTATAATTGATACATGTATCACAATTTTTCTCGCATAAATTAGAAACCTCATGCTTTTTAATATTTGAAATTATTTAAACGAACAAAACTGTCATCATCATATTAGCGTTCAATTAGCGTACATTAATTTCAGTATTTGAAATCAATTCAATACGATTCAATTCAATTCAAGGAGAAAGACAAAGTCATCCGCCAAATGAGCGACGATAGCAAGAGTCTTCATCGAGCTTTGGAAACCATTCAGAATAAGATGAAGGAGTCTGGCAATGTTGTGGACTTACGCCGCAAATTAAAGGACGAGCGTAAAAACAACGTTGAATTGACCGAAGAGATCGCAAAACTAAGAACAGAAGTAGAAATGTTAAGTACTTCGAGGCGAGCTGAAGAAGACAACGACATTGCTGAAATGGTGCAGAGGGAGTTGAATCTTTCCGCAAGACTGGACCAACAGCTGCTTAATGTCATCGACAGTGAGCCTGAAGATGTGCTGAAGAATTGTGGGGACCTCAAACAGGCTAATAAAGAAATTGATGAGCTTAATAGGTTCAAGGACGATCTTGAGATCGAGAGGGAGATGCTTAAGTCTCAGGTAATTAAGTATATGTAATTATATCGACGAAAAAAAAAAAAAAATAAATCAAAGCACATCGTTGTAATTTATTTTTAATTTGTTTGGGATTATAGAAATACGAGTTTTATTCAGTAAAAATTAAATTTTTGTCTCATTTTATTTTTCTGTCTATATATTAATATTGATACTTTCACGATTTTAAAGATTACCGAATACGAAAATCGGATAATGCAACTGAAGGGCGATGCCGAAGAGGATTCAGTGAGGATTGCAAGACTTGAAGAGGAGCTTACAAAGGAAAGGCACTTGGTGAGGTCTTTGCAGTTGCAGTTGCAAAGAGAAAAGCACGCCGTAGAAGAGAATAAAATTAGGGATACAGAATTGATCAGTCAATTGAGGATAAAGTTGGATGAAGCCCTAGAAACCAGGGAGAGGCTAGTGTTGGAACTTAAAAACGCGGAACTCACGAAAGATCAAAATAAGGATGCTCCATCAGGTAAAAAAAAAGTATTATATTATAAAATAAAATCTATTTGCATGGATTATACAAAAATGAAAAATTTTTCCTGAAGTTTTAATTCATTATATTTACTTTGTTACAAACTTTTCCAACTCCCTTAATCATACATATGAATTTTCACATAATAGAAGACGCCATAGCCAAGCAAAAAGAGGCCCTTGCTGAACAACTGAAAGTTGAGCAAAAAAAGATCGAAAAAGCACAAGACACAATAAAAAAATTGGAAAGTGAGAAAAAAAGGTTGCAGAAGCAGTATGAAGAAGCCCAGGAGGAAATTGAGAAACTAACTAGTAATTTGAATCAAGCCGATTGTCTCAAAGATCAACTGAAATCGGACCTGCAAAGAGCTAAGGAGGAACTTAAGTCGAAGACTAAAGAGTGTGACTGGCAGAAGTCAATTCTAAAAACTATGAGTGATGCAGAAAATAAAAGAAATCAACAAAGAACCAGTGAGCACTCAGAAATAAAGAATCTAAGACGAGAGCTTAAGAATGCGCATGAAGTTATGGTTAGTGTCTTACAGATTTTAAGTAACATACCTTACAATCCTAGTTTATTAAATATTATCTTTAAATTTGCATTATCTTAAATTTACAGCTCGATTGTGAAGCAGATTTGAGAACGATGAAAGAGCAGTTAGCCGACTCAGCTGAACGCGAGGTACAACTGTCTCGCTGTATTGAGTCCTTGACAGATAAAGAAACGGAATTCACTGAACAATTAAGCGCCGCCAAGGACGAGGAGAAAAAACTGAGACAGATCATCGCAGAACAGCAAAATCAACTGAAACTGTATTTAAAAAGGGAAATGGAACTTGCTGAAGAACTAAAGAGGGAAAGATTATCTCCCGATAAGAATAATTCTCCTAGTAAAGTTTTGCAGAGAGTTAAAGTAAGTTTTGAATCAATAACAAGTTACCTAGTGAAGTCCAGTATTATTATGTCAATTGCTTAATTAATTACAGAATCTTAATGCAACGATTGAAAGACAGTCAAAAGAAAAGGTGCATTTATATGAAAAAATAGAGCGTATAAGAGAAGAGAATGATAGATATCTGGATCAAATACGATTCTTAGAAACGCAACTGTCACAATTAAGCAAGGGTTATCATACTACTACCGATAGAAATGACTCAGAAGAAAGAGTAAGTTTCCATATTTTTAAATAAAATAAAGTTTTTTGGGTTTGACAAAAAAACATCGAAACAAATTATTTTACAGCTACAACACTTTTACGGCAAATATTTGCGTTCGGAGAGCCGCCGCAAAGCCCTGATATATCAAAAACATTACCTATTCTGCATAGTGGCAGGTTATCAGCACGTGCAAGATAACACGCTAACTTTCCTGGCACAATTGACGCAGAATCAGCGTGCGTATGCACGACGAGGTCCTCACAGGCGCAATCCGAAAGTCCGATTCCGTAGCTTAGTATTGCTCATTGTCAGTATTCAGAGGATGAAATGGCTGATTCTACGTTGGAGGACAGGCAGACGAGTTGGTGCTAACGTCGTACTGGGCAACATAGAGAGACAGCCCATCTCGCAACCAGTCAGGCAAAGGACTAGTGCTGGACACTCACCACCTGTTAGAGAAAGAGCGCCTAGCAATAAGTAAGTTTTTTTGCATTTTATTTCTTCATATTATTGCTAGTTTCATGTGCATTCCATAAATGTATATTATAATTTTTTTAATATTTTTGATAAAAAATATTTTAGAAGTTTTAAAATGCATCAAGCAATTTTAAATTTGGATGATTGAAAACTACTAAACAAATGAACGTTATTAAAATAACAGAATGCAAATAATAGGATTTTTTGAGTTATTTACTATGACCATATTATTTATTAACTGTTATTCTTTATTGCTGTTTAAAATTCATACGCTAATTTTTTTTGTACATTTAAATACTTGCTTCGTATACTAAATATATAAAAAAGGTGTTATTTTCAGCGGAAATAGCTTTTCGCACCATCCCTATCTGCGTCGCTTCACCGATATTCAACAGAACTTGCATCTTAGAGTACCTGAACCAAATACTGACAATTTTAAATCAGATTGAAGTTGGCAATAAAGCCAATTATCGATTGACTGCATCTTTTTATTAAAATAATTGTATGTAAATAAGTGTATTATATTAGGAAGCATGTTATTTGATTTTTATCTACGAATGGCAATTTATGTAATTTTAAAATGGGATAAGATCCAGCAGAGACGAATATGAACATCATTATACTAAATTATTGAACCAAAGTCTAATTTAAGGGTAATTTAATGAAACTTTTTATGATGTTTCGTCAATGCGAGTCTCTCTTTGTTACCAGAGAAAGCGAAGTAAACTAGTGCCTTTTTAATACTTGTGAATTTACATTGTTGTGAATGAAGCGTGTTTTTTTATTGAAAATAAACTGCCCCTTTTAAGAAAATAATCCATATTTGTTGTCAAGTCTTTTCTGCAAAATATCAACTGATCTTGTTTTTAATTATAATCGTTAATTAATGCCTATGATTATAATCATTTCTCAGTTTTTAAACCACCACATTTTTTTTATCATAGAAAGGTAAGGCTAGTCAGTATGACCATAAGTACCTGCAAAAGTTAGATGAACTATGCTGGGCTAGCTTCTGTCGGTAACATATCCATAGTATTTCCCTTTTATCAACCTCAAGTATTGATTGTATCTTTTGAAATTATTTTTCATACAAAGTTCAAATTAATTCTATAATCGAGCTTTAACCAAGTAAATATAGATGTTTAAATACGAAAACATAAGATTGAATGTGACTGGTGAAATAATTCTCCATCTTTTTAAGTTCCATCTACGTTAACAAAATATTTATATTCGAAATAATCAAATAAGTTAAATAAATCGGTACTAAGATGTTAAAACATGTTTCGTAAATGAAAAGATAAGTCTTGTGGCATTTTCCGTTCATCCGTTTTCAATTACTGAGAACGTTGAAGCAGCAGTCTAGGAATGAAGGCGCAGTGTAGTTGATAGAATTGGCCTCATCGGTCACTAAGGAAGCGTGGAATACACAGCAATGTTATTTTCCTTCCTGCTGTCCCGTGTGTACCTTTCTTCGCTTTCTACTTTTATAAACTTGCACTATTTTCTCTCTACAGTTTTCTGATTCGGTTTAACCGGAAACGATATACATTTCAGCGGAATCAAGATGGATTTGCACTTTCCTTTGTTTTTTTAAGTCGAAAATTGTTGTATAACCGCAAACTTCGACGTAGGGCTTGACAGAAATAGATTTTAGATAAAAAGTATTGATTTTTATGTACATATTTATCGAAGAGTTTGCATAATCATAAAAGCACTGTAGGCGATTCATAAAGTTTTCTCTTTTCATAACTTTTATTCTTTTACTTGTTTCATCATTAAAATTGCATTTTAAAACATTAACAATCAACTTTTCTAATTAAAAAAATGGAATGAAATTAATGCTTCAAGGAAACATCCTAAAAAAATTTATATTTTTCCAAGATGCCATGTGCATTTTATGTGAAATTTTATTCAATTTATAACTTCATTGCTTATTATGAAGTACATGTCTTTTGAAATTGTAACATTTATGAAATTCCCTTCCAAAGTATTCAGATTCAAGCGCATGTAAAATTTAAATTCAAAGTGATACAGCGATTCTGTGATAAAAAAATTCGCAGAAGCTGTTGATTTGAATGTAGATAGTATGCAATGGGTAAAGTTGAAAATTGAAATGCTTTTCATTTGCGTTACATGCTTCTTTGAATGAAGAAGAAAATGTAGATGATTTTCAACGTGTTATATAGTTTAAATTGCAACTCGCTGTTTGCTTTTAGAGTTCTTTCAAGAAGACGAACTTGTAGTCTAAATGGTGTTGACCGAGACGCGTTAAAAAGTTCTTTAGCTAATTTCTTTAATGTTTAAACTCATCATAGGGTAAACTAAGATATTCCGCATCAAAGTGTACAGTACACGTCGACATATGTTGCCTGACCATATTCTGAGCTCTTCCACTAATCTTGAACCTCTACAAACGTCCGCGTTCATCTTAGCTTGTAAAGCTTACATTACAAAAGATCCTTTGTTTGTATTGGAAAAATATAATAATTTTCCAAAAAAAATCAAATTCTTATCATTTTCGTTATTTAAACAATAGATCATTAAATAAAATATAATGTATCAATCGATTCGATCAAGTTAAAGTCGTACGGTTCTTAACGTCTAAATGCAATTAAAACAAAAAAAAAAGTTATCTAAAGACGTTTTTTTTCAATTCTCGAAAGGATTGCGAAAATCATTTTCTCGCTTTTCCATTACAAATTAAGTATCGCACCATCACAGCCGCATTTTCTATTACGTGTACACACACATAAGCATGCGGTGCGCAGGGAAAAACTTTTTGTCAATGGTGGTGCAGTCACTTAATCCTCGTGTTGCACGAGTCAATCATTTGAAGAAAGCAGGTCGAATCCTTTGTGTCTTAAGAATTGCAGTACATATATATCCTTCAGCCGCGGATTCGCGGTCTGCGTTCGGCGCGGGGCGGTAAAAAAGAAAAAGATAAAAATCTTTAATTCCTTGTTTCGTGTCCTGGTGATAAGAACATTTTGTATCTATCTTGTTTGGCATCGTCGGAAAGAGGGGGAGAGAGAGAGAGAGAGAGAGAGAGAGGGAAGGTATATACACGCGGAACAATGGGAAATCTATCGCCTTGGTCAGGTTCGTGACGGGCTGCCATTTACTTGTGCGCTCAATCACGCGCGAGAGACCCACCGCCACCGCCGCCGTTGTCTATACACCCACAGCCATAACATGTGTTATTTGACTCTGCGTGTTTGTGTGTGTGTGTGTGTGTGTGTCAGATGAAATTCTATAGTTGAACAATAATCACGTGCATACCGGTTCTCCTGCAGCTATTCCTTCAAAATTACACGTCTTTTAAAATAAAGCTGGGATCTTGGGATAGTCGCTTTTATTCGAGCCCATTGTGTGCGTGTGTGCGCGCGCGTGTGTGTGTGTGTGTATTTCTTTTTATAATACGAGCATCGTTTCCGAGACTTTGATCAATGTGAGCTGCACTTTTTGAAAATTTAGGGTATATAAATAGTTAAATATTTGCTATTTTTCAGGTGGCAATCAGGATCCATTTATAGGTAAAAGAATCCAGAGAATCACGTTGCATGGCTTATATAAAGTGGCATAATCTATGTAGCGCAGCTCGCAGGAAAAAAAGTAAAAACAGTCACCGTCGCGACATAACCGATACACGTATACATACCGACTCTCGCACTCGTCCCTGAGCCATCGCGCAGTTCACGCTTCATTTCCATCGTCTCCTTCTTTTTCCTCTCTCTCTGCACTCCGATCGAAGTGTCCCTCACCCTCTCTTCCCGCCGCACGTTTAATAACGAACGATAAAACACGCGGGCCAACGCCGGGGGCCGCCTTTTAATTATCGCCGTAAACAATAAATTCGCATCGTTTATTCCTCGCTCGGTTCCGTCTCTCTCTCTCTGGTGAAAGGCGGGCGCGCGCGCTATCGCTGCAGTGTGGCGCGCGTCGAGGGCGGACCGCCTGTGCACATGGCCATGCCTGTCGTTTACGATGATACGTGGCGGTCGGGGCAAATATTTATTTAACATAAATTAGCAGCCGTTATATACGCGAGAGAGAGAGAGAGAGAGAGAGAGAGAGAGGGAGAGAGGCCGAGTCTGCACGTCGAGCTGCTGCTGCTGCTGCTGCACGGCTTATCGAAGCACCCAGACTCTGCTTTAACTTGTGTGTGTGTGTGTGTGAGTACGCGTGTGTATGTGTGTGCCCTCTCTTAACTGTTTATGCTTCTGTCTCGCTCTATGCATCATCTCTCTCTCTCTCCCCCTTTTTTGCTCTGATTTATACCTTCGCCGTCTCTATCATTTACGATATTCTGTTTGAGCTCGTTGTGCGTGCTTGCAGCTTGTTTTTTTTTTCTTTCCTTTGTGTGACTGGTCGATGGGGGAGAATCTTGGTGGGGTGAAAAAAAATGCATTTCATCATCAGCTTATTTCTATATTCATAAGGGATTGTGTTTTGTACATGTTTATATAGTGACTTTGGAACAGGCTTCCTTTTCTGCAATCACGCAATCTTTTTATTTGTGTTGTATCCTAACATTATGTTCTCGAAAAGTGAAAAGGGACACTCTTTTACGTATATTTATTTCATACATAAATGTTATACTTTAATGCAGTGTACGGTAGCTGTTATATCTTACATGCATGCTTGTTTACGGTTTTAATGCCACACAATCATTTCCATGAGTTGTGTGCCTCTAAATTTAGTCTTATAATTAAAATAAACAAAAATAGAAATCATTTTGCTCTACCGGCTTACGATTTTCACAACTCAAAATATTTTATTTTTAACACTTTTCATCGAGTTCAAAGTTATAATTTCCAACTAATAGCATCACACTGTTCCCATGTATATATAT
>UELV01182404.1:0-18058 GCA_900490015.1 Megastigmus stigmatizans
TCTCTCTCTCTCTCTCTCTCTCTCTCTCTCTCTCTCTCTCTCTCTCTCTCTCTCTCTCTCTCTCTCTCTCTCTCTCTCTCTCTCTCTCTCTCTTGCGAGGACAGTTGCTGTGCACCGGCACAGCACTGTGTATATCGTACAGGTCACGCGAGTAAACACGCACCGGCGTGTTTACTTCGGAGACAAGGCAAGTCTTCGAGTACAGCCGAGCTATACACGCGGCGAGTTGAATATAATATTCGCCAGAATATTATATTCGAAAATAGAATATTCGAACGGTCGTCACGTTCGACGTTCGTTCGATTCAAACTCCGTGCCTTCGAATTCGAATTGAAGTGTGCGCGTTCGACGATGCCGACCGGTGTGCACACATTAACACCTCGCGAGATATTTGTATTTATTTTTTTGTGGACGAATAAACGTCTAGTCTTTTATATCGCAACTGCCGACTCGCGTATTTTATTTATTGTTCATTCGCCGTGTCCGAGCCCCGGATACCGCCACTCTCCGCAGGACTTGTAATAGCATAAGCTGAGCAGCCGAGCCCGGCAAGGAGAGCCGGCGGTGCGTGTGCGAGAGTGCACACGCACACATAGACACACCGAGAGAAAAGTGAGAGCAGCGAACTCTCACGTTGTAACAGGCCGCGGCAAGTCATGGTGTGAGTTGCCGTCAGGCGTGTTCGATACGCCTCGGGGAGAGTACTTGCCGTGCAGTATTCACCCGAAATACCCTGTTACAACTAATTAAATATACCAAACAGAATTATTGAATCTGATAAAATCTTGTAGTTATTTTAATATTTCTATTTCCTGAACTAGGCATTAAAAGTATATAATTTTATATGTTTTTGGAAATGCAAATAATTGATAAAGAAGTCGAAATTAGATTAATCTTTCTATCTTTATAATTGGCTGAGTTGATATTTTGACCAAAGGCTGATGAAAAGCAAAATTTTAGTTTTGATAAAAAGTCATTCAGGAATTACTCTCAATGCTTTGAGGGATGTTTCTTAGGTTTATTTTAGTTTAATCTAGTAGTATAATACACATTAATAAATCTAAACTAATTTATGAATAACGATGTAGTTAAAAAATAGTTTATATTCTATCAAAAATGAATTTACACACGTACAACCTAAAAATTGAAATAGCGTTGCTTGACAGTTTTATTTGGTACATTAATAATTTTGTAAGTTTATGTTTATGTTTCTAGTAATAAAAGGGAAACGTTTTAAAGAGGTTTTATTATATGATAGATATGGATTTAACTTCCTTACTGAAATTTGGCATTGAAATTTGTACTTTTAGAGAGTAAGAAATTTTTAATACACTTTTGTGTAAAGAGCAAATTTACTTGATTGCTGTTTTGAATTGAGGGGATACGATTTTATTTTTTTCAAAAGTACAAATTTCGATATTTACTCTTTGTAAAAGAGTAAATCCTAGTTTTTTCTACTTTGCAAAGAGTAAAATTGATATTTTACTCTTTTGAAAAGGGTAAATCAATAAATTTTAACTTGTTTGTGCCAATTTTTACTCTTTAGGGATTAGAGTGAAGACTTAATTAAATTTAGTTTAAAACTTAAGTTTTGAAAAATAACTCAAATCGAAAGAAGTTATTTCAAAATTATTCCACAAATTCAAGTAAAAACAAAAAGCTACGGAGCACAGTATCTAGTCAGCATCTTCGGCGATACTATACACCTAGACTTTGAATACGACCGAAATCCACACCTAAACACAAAAAGTTACAGCGCACTACCTGGACCTCATAATCGGCGACCCTGTACACCTAGATATCGAGTACGACCGAATTCCTCACCTAGACATACAAAGCTACGGAGTGCACACCTGGACATCATCATTGGAGACGCTATACACCTAGACTTCAAATACGAGTCAATTCCGCAACTACAAAGAAAGACCGTCGAGAAATTTTTTTTGTACATAGTCATATATCTATGCAGGGTGATAATGAGTATAATAATATGCTCTACTGCATCAGATAGAGCGGAAAATTCTAAGTGGAAAATTATTTTGTAACTTTTCGAACCGATCAATATTCATTGAGTAATCATTGATTGACAATTAATCGAAAGTTTATAGTCAATTCGTTATTTTAAAATAATGTCTAGCGTTTCACGAAAACTATTTTTTATTTAGTATAATGCAATTATCTAAATACAAAAATACTTTCAATAAGTAGATATGAATTATGAAAGCATTTAAATCTAAGAGTGTTCATAGTAACAGCCAAAATCTTTTTTAACTTATACAGAAATGGATATTAGTTCTTTTGAATTTAAAATGAATTAAATACTAAATGAATTAATTCTTTACTGGACTTGATTAATTTAACTCAATATTATTTCGATGAAACAACAATGTAATTGTACAAATTATTTGAAATATTGAGAAAAAATAACGAAAACTAATTCGTACACGGAATTAATCAATATTTTAGAAATTAATTTAATTCGAAACGAAATATCACGGATTATTAATTCGTACACGGAATTAATCAATATTTTAGAAACTAATTTAACTTGAAACGAAATATCACGGATTCGTATCGAAGAATAATGCGTTTCGTGAAATTTTGCTAGTCAAATTGTTGATGTGTGTCAATAATTTTAATTATTATTATTAATTCAGAAAGAGGAAAACTAAATTTTAGACCTCGTTTTTTAGATGCATAAAATACTATTATTTTTTGGGTGAAAAAATAATGTTGGTTTTACATGCATCGGAATTAACACGGCTCTCCAGACTCTCGTACGCGGCGATCACAAGCTCTGGGCTTAATAACCTACACTCATTAATGCTATAATTCTCTTTGTTACGAAGTGCGATAAAATTCAACTTGAAAACATAAAGCGAGATCTACGAAGAAACTTTTCGTAGCGCTGTAACAAAACATAATGTATTCATCTCAGCCGTCGAATCTCGTACACCCTCAAAATTAAATAAATTAACATAAAAAAACCCATCTGTTTGGCCCCTGTGTGGGTGAAGTCTATAGTATATTTGGTACACTGAGACCACAGGCTTTGTTTCTGGATGACTAAGAATCGAGCTCGAGGAAGTGTTTAAGGATCGCCGTCTTAAATTCGCGCAAAGATGGAAAGATGCGTAGATTTAGTGGGAGAGTTCCAATAGCGCGCACATTGGATCTGGAATGATCTCATACCAGATTCCGTGTGGACTCTTGGCACCGAGAGTTCTTGTGCATCATCCCTGCTAGTACGTCTGGACTTGTGTTTATGAAAAAATGCCGCTAAGCCACTTGGTTCATTGAGTCGAAGGATTTTATACATAAGGATGGCGGCAAAATATAACCTTCGACTGTCAACGCGCAAGCAGCCCAGCTGCTTCCTATGGGGGTGATGTGCTCATCCCTCCTAACACCATATATAAATCGCACACATGTGTTGTTCAGTCTCTGTAAACGTATTTTTTGCCCGTCAGATGCATCAAGACACACTACAGCGCAGTAGTCAAGATGAGGTAAGACTAGAGCTTCAACCACTTTTCTGTGCAAAGGCTCGGTGGTACGCGCCCTTATAAACCGCAGGCTGTAACGGGCTTTGTTGACTTTTTTAGTTGTACAATCGACCTGCGGCTTCCATGTTAATTTACTATCTAATGTAACACCGAGACTCACGACCGTGCTGGAGAAAGGCACGAGCGCTCCACCCCCCATATCAACATCTGGCAATCCCATTGTAACCAAATCATTAACATATTTACGAGAACCAAACAAAATTGCTTTAGTCTTGCCAGAGTTGAGTCGGAGGGACAAGCGCTCGGCCCACTCGGACACCAATCGTGCCGCGTCAGACAGGCAAGCTACTCTCTCCAGAAGTTTATCTGCAGGTGTTTGAATGTAAATTTGGAGGTCATCAGCATATAGTATATGCTTGACCGCCCCACGATCAAAGAGGTCTTTAAGGTCATTGATAAAGAGACTGAAGAGCAAAGGCCCGAGTACCGACCCCTGTGGCACACCCAAATTTGTCTCAACCCACGAGGAACAACCATTTTTAGATAATACGCGTTGAGTACGGCCTTGTAAATACGATTTAATCCACAGGAGTGCAGACCTCGAGAACCCGAGATCGCGCAATTTGCTCAACAGTCTCGAAGGAGAGATGGTGTCAAACGCCTTGCTGAAGTCGAAATGCGACAGCAAGATTATCATCCTTCTATCAATGCCTAAGCATATGACATCAGTTAGTTTAATCAGGGCTGTCTGGATACTGTGATGCTGCCTAAACCCTGCCTGGAAAGGATCGAGAATGCCGGCTCTGGAGAGATAGTTGGTGATTTGGGAGTGTGCAATCTTTTCAAGCACCTTGGAAAGAAAACACAATAGAGCGATAGGACGAAAGTCTGAAACCGAGGATGGAGTTGAAATCTTTGTTAAAGCCACTAGCTGCGCCTGATTCCAGGTACTCGGGAAGACTCCCTGAGCAAAGGAGGAGTTAAATAAACGAACTATACAGAGTGACACAGCCCCAGCGCACCACTTTTGGAATCAGTTTATTCGGAATTGGATAGAATAATAAAAGTGCAGCAGGTTGTAAGTAGAATTCAATGGTATAGCTAGAATTAATGTAAAATTATTGGTTCAAATGATAAAAAATTTATTTTCTGAAAAAAAAAATTTTTAGCAAATATTTCTGCCATATTCTTGTAGACGGGATAAAAATAGTCTACTTTCTGCCATACCTTTTCCATACTTCTAGGCATACTTTCTGCCATACCTTTTTCCATACTTGTTTGCATCCTTTCTACCATACATCGATGTAGAGCTAAGAGTCTGTCTATGATAACCTGAGGAACTCAGTCTCAAATATGAACTCTGCAGAAAGAAATATGGATACTTTGTTCATGATAATTTTAATAGTTTCAAATTGTACGATTTATATCTGTACATTCTCGTACACGGCTGCATTCTCCATCCAGACACAAAAACTATGGAGAGAATTAACTGAACAACATCATCGGCCACCCTATGTACATAAAATAATAATAATAATTAAGTAACAATTAGACGTACATGCTTCGCAAACTGCAATGTCAAGCACCTGCACTACAAGTTATATATTCTTTATTCTATAACCTTCTTAGAAGAGTACATCTTGGCTTATACTTTGCTCGGAAAATCTGAGTTTACTTTTCAAAAAATGCAGCAGAATCCTTTTTAACAAGGTAAATTATATATTAAGTATTCAAACAAATTCGATGAATACGAAATTTTGGAAAATTGACTTATAAAATCAGATGTACGACATAAAAACTAATATTCCATAAAATAATCATTCTATGAAAAATACTAACGAAAAGTACGAATGTTATTACAAAGTTAAATTTGCTCAGCGTATAAAATTGAGCAATTTAATTTTACACATTTAAAAAAATAATTATGTCAGTTCGTACTCTACTTGGTTCTCTCAAGCTTCTAATAATCATTTTGTCTGACAGATAAAAAACATTATTAGCTGTAAGTAAGCCAGCTTGAAAAACCGTTCATCTAGTATCCACCTCTTTTGATAATAGGAAAAAACCTACGGTACTATTAAAGTTAGTAAAACTTTTCGTTTAGTTATAATATAAATTATAACTGAATTATTTTATATTATATTATTGCGATTGAAAATAATAATGCAACGCTGGAAATATTCATCTACCGCCATTTATTATCCTCCATCTCAATTTTATTGGCGATATCAACAAAATGACAAAACAATACTCCGTATAGTCGGTATTGTCCGAAACCTTAAAAATAGTTTTTTCCGAGATCATCGGAGACCGGAGTGAAGTTGCCGCACTCCGCTCGCCGCTCGATAACGTGACGACGAAGAACCCAACTGGAATGGTCATTTTAGTCCCGTAATTTCGGCAACGACGATGAATAATAAATATTTCTAATATTTATTACGAAAGGATAAAAATATTATCGCTAACCAAAACCGACTATTTCGACTTATTTTTATCCCGTCTATAAGAATATGGCAGAAATATTTGCTAAAAAATTTTTTTCAGAAAATAAATTTTTTATCATTTGAACCAATAATTTTACATTAATTCTAGCTATACTATTGAATTCTACTTACAACATAACATCGAATGAGATCTGCTGTACTTTGATATTTCTATCCAGTTCCGAATAAACTTATTCCAAAAGTGGTGCGTTGGGGCTGTGCCACTCTGTATAATTCCCCAACACTGGCAGGGACTTCACTACAACACTCTGCGGTATATCATCCGTACCCCTCGCCTGCGATGAAAAATGAGACATCGCGAGAAGTACATCTGGAAAGGAAACTGGTTGCAAAGAAAAACCGTCATCAGACGCCGACTGTACGATATCCATTACATTATCTATATTCTCATTGGGCGCGACTGACACTCCCGCAAGTAAGCTCCTCCGGGGTGAAACCATGCAGCTCCTCCCTGCTTTTGGGCAAGAGGCCGAGATTACGCATGTCCCTCCAAATATCTTTCATATGATAAAAAGCTTCAGAAAGTTGATTACCGAGATAGGAGGTGCGCTCTTGATCCATACGAATCTCAACATCGTTGCGTAAATGAAGAAATTCGTCCAGGAGCACGGCACTCCCGATCTTTCTGTACCGTCTATGCGTAGCGTTGCGTTTATCTATGAGTAGCTGAAGCCCAGCACCAATCCATGGAACTTTTCCTCTACGAGGAGTTATAGTTTTCAACTGAGCAAGTTCATTAATAGCTTCCAATAGATTAGCGCTCAGACATTCAAGCGCCCCATTTATGTCGAAGTCAGATTCTAAGGTATTTGTGGAAATAGTCGATCAATGGCAGTACAGGCAACAAAGATAAACCCTAATAGAAGCACAGACTTCCATGCAAAAGTGAAGCTACCCCAGCGCAGTTATTACCCCATAAGGCAGGTGGCGCACCAAGCTAACTCGCGTATTAGGGACCGTGCTTTCACTGACGAGCTCGGGTTCGCGCCCGATACTGGACAATTTTTTACTTTTTAAGTTCAATCTTTTATTCGACAATTTCTTTGTAATTGTTAATTATTTTTTAAATAATTGTACCCCTATAGAATCATAAAAATAAAGAAAAATATGTTTTAAATTAAGTATACAATCTTTAATGTTCATTGCTAGTTTTTATTTAATTAAATCTAAGACCAGGCCAAAAATTGAAAAAAATAATTCAACGAAAATGTGTAATTTGAATATAAATAAATATTTGGAATTAAAATTTCGCGTATATATGCAGCTACTATAAAGGAACATGTACGGCGGAGTAAAATATCTGTAGCCCTATCTACGTATCTTTATTTATCTATTATACATATTTATTATACTTTCCACTACAGCATTATTTAAATCCAAAACAAATAGAAAAATGTTATCAGTGATTTTATTTACTCTGTGAATATACTAACAATCTGCACCACTTATATGTGAATTTTATGCATATGTTCTAAGACCAATTAAAATAATGTTAAGTAAATATTATCGTTTATATGATCACTGTAATAATATAAAATAAATGTATAACAAGCTAGAAATAAATTAAATACGTTAAGAAGTATATATTCAAGCTAATTCTACGCCTGTGGGGTCGATAAATGAGTGCGAATTTGAATCTGAAAAATGATATATCGTACATTGGTCGTATGGACTAAGGCGCTGCGCTTAAATAATTTTTTGCGGGGCTCTGGTTCGAATCTCGACCATGTCCTTCTTAATTTTTTTTTTGCCAATTCAAATACTTGGTACCGCTTTAAATTGCTTTAAATCTATACGTTGTAACGTGGCGGATTTACGCACGTTTACCGCACGAATGTAAATGACAAAAATGGCTTAAACGGCAATATAAGCAGCCAGAAGGGATGTCCCTCCACCTCTCGTCTCGGGCTGTTAATTTTTTAAAATAATTAT
This sequence comes from Megastigmus stigmatizans, assembly GCA_900490015.1. NCBI lineage: Eukaryota > Metazoa > Arthropoda > Insecta > Hymenoptera > Megastigmidae > Megastigmus > Megastigmus stigmatizans. The sequence continues at coordinate 7,943 of UELV01182404.1, forward strand.
TTAATTTTTATTTTTATTTTTTACACATGCGCAACTACGCGTCGTCGAGCACCGACCACTTCTTTCAGCGTCAAGATACACCAAAAGAAGAACACGCTGCATCCAACTACATACGCCGCCGCTCCAAGATGCCTACGGTGCACCTCAGAACATCTACAAATGTTGCAGATGCCTAAGTTACGCATTCTTATTTTTTTATCTCTCTCTTATGCCTCTCATTAGTTTTGCCTCCATGTCATTATAATTCTCTCATTTTAATTATTCAAACCCACTCATTTTTTATGCCTTAAAGGCTGAGAGTGCATTTTCCTGCACTTCATGCAAGAGAGCATTATAGGCTCTTTAAAGCCTCGCTCTTCTTGCCTACGAATTTTAATTCGTACATTTGCGGAAAATTCCATTGATTATTGCCTACTGGCACATAGTAGCCCCAGTATTGAATTGGAATATATTAAAATTCCAACATTATGTAAAATTCCACAACAAGATACTTGTAGTGCCTGTGCTTACAGCAGCAAGGGAAAAGGACATTGGGGCAAGAGAGAAGGATGCTAGACACAACAACATTCCGATGTGGTGCCGAACTAGAGCACACCAATCATAGAGCGACGCGACGAGAGCACGTCGGATGCCGCGAGCCTCGACGGACTCGGCGACGCTTGCCTCGGGACTTCGGTCCTGACTGCTCAACTGGACGCATCTCCAGCAAGACGACTTCCGCGCCGGGTAGTTGCGATTTTAAGATCCGCGTAAAAATTCATTTCGTAAACAGTGTTAGCGCCCGTGCCTTTTTATTGGTAGCACTCGTTCGTTTGAATTTATAAATTATTAAATTATATTTTAAATATTGTAAAATAACTGCCTCGCTTTTCCAGGCCCGATACCTGATTAAACTCGTTTCGATACGAGCAGGAGCTAAATAAGGGTAGGATTTGCCTTATACGGTTTTACAGTTATTTATTTAAATTTAATTTATAATTTTGTGCCTCTTTTGGGGCTTTAACTCCGCGCTACAGTGCCTTCGTCCTCGCGCGATTGTAGTTATTCTTTTTCTGTTTATTAATTTCTCGCGCACGTATCCGCTCGAGATTTGAGGTGGAGCAACGCAAAATTTGGTGAGCCAAACGACTCAAAAATATTGTAAGGCGTATTGCGTGCCTCTTCGAGGCAAATATTTAAATTCTTATTTCATGCCAATTAAATTTATAGTAGAGTCACTTAAATAAATAGCGTGCCTGCGACAGGCTTATAATATCCCGCTAGACTCACTCATTATATTTTATTTCTAGCAATGAAAATAGCATGCCTCTCAGAGGTATTTTGTAATTATTTATTTGCCTATTAAAGGACTTAAATTGTTAAAAATCAACTCCAATTTGTAGAGTGTGAACTTATTTATTTTCATTATTTAATATTGTCGCATTTCTGTGTACGTGACAGTCAACAACCCGAAACTCAGCTCTAACGTCTCTGATCGTTTGACCTCACGACTCTGCCTCTGGTTAGTCGCGCATTCAAACCTTTGCCTTCTGCAGAGTGTAAAAATTAGAAAGATTAAAATTTAAAATCAATCGAGTGGCACTGCTTGAGTTTAGAGCAATCGTACTGAATAAATCTAAAATTACAGTGCCTGGCGCCCTGATATCAATCTGCCTGTGCAGATAAATATCAAACCGTGATTAAAATAATTAATAAACATTTGGACGGGAAATTAACCATCATTTGCCTCTTGATTATAAACGCGGGGAAGCTACCGAGTCGCTCCCACGCTCAGTCAAATTCCCATGTTATAACAGATATGGTAAAAAGCGGAGAACTGCACTTTTTAAATAAATTGTTTATAACAAATTTATCAAAACAATTTAAATGAACATAATTTTTTGTGGAAAAAAATTATGCCATGATATTCGGCTTAAAATTAAATTGACAATAGACATAAATATTAAAGACCTATCATTATTTTAATATAAATTGTAAATATTCTATGACATTTTTTAGGTGGAGGGCAGGTGTCACGTACGGAACTTGACTGCTGCTTTCCCACGCGCAGCCAGCGCCTACTTGACACCTGCCCTCCACCGAATTGGAATATCACGCGAGATAAGCCTGGACGACACCGCGACGCGACCCACATCTCCCTCGCGCACTAACTTAAACTGAATATACGACTTATACCGAACACCTGTCTTTATTAGTTGAATCCCTGATAACCAACCCCGAACCTCGACATCCCCGCACAACATTGGTGCTAGGTGTGCAGTGTTCGAGAGGCAAGCGCTCGGAGCGCACGGTTATCGCGGAAAATTTTTTTACTTTCGGTTATCAAATGTTATACAAGGTTTTTGGGGGGAATTTCTTTTTATTAAAAGTCAGTTTAAATTATCGCAAAAATCAGTGTACGTGAGAAGCAGAAGCACGGAAATTAGACCGCATAACAGTGAAGACACGGCGGTCAAGGTACCCCGCAGAACCAAACCGAAACCAGAAGACAGGAAGGAAGGAAGGAGAGGAAGGATGATCAAGAGAATCGCATTCCTCTCAGCGATCCTTGCAGTTCCAATCGCTGCACTAAGGTAGGTCCAATTTTTTTTCTTCCTTCAAAATTAATCAGTTACGTCCCCGTGGGTCATCGCGTCCGAGGAAGGTCTTTCAAGCTCCCCCGTGTTAAATTAGGAAGCGCGGGTAGGAGAAAAAAAAGGAATACATTAAATTTAGAGTAAAAAAAGAAAATGGCTTTCGCTCGAATATGTATGCGGTCGAAAAGCGACAAATTTCTGAACGCGAAGCAAGAAAAATCGAAGTACCTCGCGGGTTCCCATTCGCCGGAGGCGACTGACAGGAGTAACGAAGCTCAATCAGCCGAATACTTATACGACGGACATGCTAGTGCTAACACAGACGAGCACATACGGTATGTACCAAAATACGAAGAAAGAACAAGAACAACGATTCGGGAGGGTATCTACAATTACAATAAGTTCCGCCGCGACCGCTCGGAGGCAGACCTCTACGTGACGGTAGAAAAACAAAGGAGTTCGCATAGACCATCGCGCTTTGGAGAAGAAATAGGAAATAGCAATGAGAAAAACAGGAGAGCAGCGGAGCTCAAGCGGGCCTCGAAAACGGCAGCGATAATGCAAGGCGCACACGGGCAAACAGCTGGAAAGGCAGCCAGGGAAGCAGGCGACGACTTGGAGAGAGAACCAGCGTCAAATACAGAGAGGTTTCTGCGAGAAAGTAATGCAAAAACCATGCATCAATTCAACATGAGTTTGCCGACAAATACACAAGGCTTAACGGAGACTGCAAACAGGCACTCGACTAATGTGCCAAACAAGACTCTGTTCTTGGACCTGTTACTCCAAGCGCAAGCATTAGGATTTACTTTGACGCCGAACGCGCAAGTTTTAGACCAGAGGCAACAGCAGACAGAGCAGCGATTCGACCAGCACACGATTCATCAGCAAAGTCCGGCAACGCAGGCATATTTCGGCTCCCCGTCAGCATCAGCACCACCATTGTGCACAGAGCCGCTCACCCGTAGACAACCATATGCGCAGGTAGCTTGGCCGCAGGAACAAGTGCAATCGGCACCCGCAGCGGCGATGCATCAATTTGCATATGCGGCACCGCAGCCACAAATAAACCAGCAGATGCACTACCAGGTCAGCCCGGTCGCGCTATACCAAGCAATCAACCATATTCCGGAATTCGGTGGGACATCACACAAGTTCCCTCAATACAGCGCGGTGGTACGAGATACGCTGGAGATGTTTGGTCCGGCAGACGAGAAGCGCATCATCTACGCGCTCGGTAATAAATTGAAGGGGCTTGCGGCCGTCGACTACACAGCGCGGCTAGCACAGTATACATCGTTAGAAAGATTGTTGAGCGATCTCTCGACTCAATATAACAGAGCGAGCATGGCTGACGAAATAATGTCTCAGCTAAAAGAAATGAGGCAGAGACAAGGAGAATCAGCCGGAGATTACGGCTTGAGAGTGCAAAATCTGCTAAACATGGTGCTCACAATATACAATGCAGCATCGGGATTTATCGAAGGAGAAAGACAAATCTGGAAGAGGGATGCTTTACAATACTTTTTATTCGGACTCTCAGACCGACTGGACCAGAGAGTCAGGTGTAAAGGCTGACCTTGCTGAGTGAAGTGGCGGCGATCGCGATAGATTTTTAGTGCAAAAGCGGCAGATTAATCAGCTCGAACCAGCCGCGCGCGTTCGAACGAGAGTACCGAGCAGAGAAAGATACAGAAAGATGAAACAGAAATGAGACACCGAGCAGACAGAATATCAACGAGAGCGCGCCCTTCTCATGTGGTTAATGCAGGATGAATAACCACAATGAAGCAAACTGCTTTAGAAAAAATTATGACCAGAAAAAATGCGATTATTGCGGGATTATGAACCATGAAGCAAGAGAATGTCGAACGTTGCAAAACGACATAAATTCGGGAAGATTGCGGGTGAACAGAGGCCACAATGGAGGAAATGGCGCGAGCCAGAATTTTATTATCAATAATAACAACAATAATTATCGAGGAAATTTTACAAATGACAGATTCCAAAGCTATGACGATAAGAACCAAAATTATCGAGACGGGAACAGAGAAACGAATTACAGCTACAACAATAGAGGGACGAGGTATAATAGAAATTATGCAAATAGAAACCCAAGAGATAATGCAGGGATAAACACGAATCAAACGCGACAAGAAGAACGAGCGCAGACCATTCAAAATATAAAGGAGCATTTAAACTCCGAGAGCGCTCGCCGCAGTCCTCAGGCGCGGAGCGGGCGAGGCCGCCAGTAAAATCAGCTCAGCAGCCGACACAAAAATTGGGAAGGATATGTTACTCAACCATCGGCCTCAAACTACCGATTGCAACGATGGAGAGCAAAGATTTAAAGCAAGAGAGGGCTACATTCCTCATTAATACAGGCGCAGACATTTCAATCATCAAGAATACCAGCTAGAAAAAGTGTCCATGTGGACAAACAGACAAGCATAGAGATCAGAGGCATCACACCGGGGGAAACGCCAACTACAGGCAAAGCAGAAATCAAACTGCTTAATACGGCATGCACAATGCATTTAGTCCCCGATAACTTCACTATTGAAGCGGAAGGCATTATCGGCTGGAACGTTATGAACCAATTAAAAGGTCATATAAATACGAAGGAGAAGGAAATAATTTTAAACGGAGTGAAAATCCCCCTAGAGAAGGAAGAACGATTCGAAATCCCCCCAGGATACGTAGAATCATCTATGCTAGAGTAAGAAACACAGACGCAAAAGTTGGCTGGGTTTCACTACAAGATGTAGGAGAGGCCGTTTTATTCGGGAATTTTATTGGAGAAAATCGTGACGGAAAAGTCTACGCAGAATTTATCAATACAACGGGGATGGAGGTGCAAATCCAGGTGCCTCAAGTGAACCTGATTGATTGCGTAACTACAGAAAAGAAACATTTTGAAATCATCGGTGAGGACGACAAAGTAAATAAACAGGGTAAATCTAAAGCGTTCATCGGGCGCTTGTTCGAGATAAATGTCAGTGAATCACCAAATACATTTCTGAGAGCAATGTCTCTCGCACTTGCAGGCTTGCAAGGGCGCGAGCTGGAGGTATATTTAGACGACATCATGATCTTTGCAACGGTCTTGAAAGAGCACGGAATGCGATTTTGCAGGCTTCTCAAGAGACTAGAAGACGCAAATATGACGATCGAACCGAAAAAGTGTCAATTTTTGCAACGTGAAGATCGTGTATTGGGACACATAGTTGGCGACGGACAGATAAAAACGGATCCAAAAAAAGATGGAGGCGGTGCGAAAATACCCAACACCAACGAGCACGAAAAAGATAAAACAATTTTATCTTTTGTAATTATATTTTATTTTCGATAAAGCTTTTCAAAAATTAATAGAGGCGCTTTGAAGCAAGCCAGTGTTAGCGGCTCCCGATTTTGCGAAGCCATTCATCGTCACCGCGGACGCGTCAGATTACGCAATAGGCGCAATTTTGAGTCAAGCAGAAGTTGGCAAAGATCGGCCATGCGAATATGCTTCAAGATGCCTAAAAGGTAGCGAAGTTCGCTACCCGACATACGACAAGGAGTTGCTAGCAATAGTGTTCGCAAAGGAGCAATTCAGACCTTATTTATATGGCCGAAAATTCACGGTAGTTACCGATCATGAGCCGCTAAAACACTATCACACGACGAAAAAACTAGATTTGCAATTCAACAGGCTGAAAACGGAACTACGTGGATACAACTTCAACATAATATATCACCCAGGCAAGCTAAATAACGCTGACGCGCTCTCACGAAACCCAGTGATCGCAGAGGGAGAAAATAATCCAGAACTCCAACGAATCGAGCTATATCAGTTAGCGAGCAGGCAAGGAGACGAGGGAGAAGAGCCCGATATTGAAGCAGTACTGGCCCGGCTTCTCATGACGAGAGCGGCACGAAATGCGAAAACAAAAGCCAAAGAAAAGATAGAGATAGACTCGAACAGCTCCAGCAACCCGAGAGTGCACAAATCGCTAAAAACAGTGGAGGAGACATAAAATTCCGAGAAAAGCACGTCTGTGTTTGGCGCGAAAAAAACAAAAATAGCACGAAAGCAGAAAAGAAAAAGATTGACTTTGCAGAAAAAACATCGACCACTAAAAGGCGTATTGGAGAAAATTGACGCGAAATCACTTATAAGCGAAGCCCGAACAGAAGGGAAATTGAGTTACATGGTCAAAGAGAAACATTTAGCGAAGAAATTGGCAGTAAGCAGCACGCCAAAGACGGAGTTTGCCTGGAAAAAAGGGAGATTAGGAGCAAGAAAGAAAGCTTGTCCACCATCGCTCACACGCAAGAAAGCACGGTTTGAGCTGAGCAAGGAAATCACAAAAACATCATTGGAATTTCTCACCGAGCAGCATGGCCAAGGCTAAGAAATCAGGAGAAGAACAGCAGGCATCGGTCGAAACAGATAAATATAAGAACACAGAGCAACCTGACGATCTGCTATTATCACTCAAACCATGGAACACACCAACGAGGCATACGAGCGTGCCGGAGCTGGGCCCGATTAAGGGGACACCCGAGCCCCCGAGACGCTCGGCGAGTGATCCGCTAGCTGCATTAAAAGAGCATTTGAAAAAAGGAGAAAATAATGAGGAGAGAAAATCAACATAGAATACGATAGAAAGAGAAATAGAGACCAAATTCGAAGCACGCTTTACAGTTGACATAAAAGAGCAAGAGTATAACGGAAAAAGGGGGTGTAAATTAACATAGGGGGAGCAGATAAAAGAGAAGAGAAAGAAAAACTAGCAAGTCCGGGCAGGCGAAATAATCCGGCACCTGAAGGGCCCAAAGCGTTAGATGCAAGCTTACAAGGAACACACGAGTAACTTTACCTACTGCAAAGCAATCTCGACTTTGACGAAATGCAAAGACCGCGATAGATATAAGCGGTCTTTGCATTGCAGATAGAAGCGGTGCAAATATATGGAGAACGAGCATCACAGGTAAGGCGAGGCGCTTGCGAGCGAAATGGACGCGGTGCAGGAAACGCAGGAAAGTGAACGTCCACCACCATAGGATGCATTTTTTGATGAAGGCCCCAACAACCCGAAAATCATAGAGAAATTCGAGGAACTTAAAAAGTCTAAAGATAACGGGGAAATGATTTCGCACGGAGAAAGGCAGAACTGGGCACTATTGCTCACGTACGAAGAAAGCCAAGAATGCAGGGAAAAAGACAAGAAATTTGTTCAAGATTTCGATATTTCCGCAGATCCACCAGGAAATTGCCTCTTCTTTTCATTAATAAAATTAAAAAGCCTCGAAATCACCGCAACTCAACTGCGCAGACAGTTAATAGACGCTCCAACAATGATGTACAGCGAAACTACAGATGAAACAAAGAAGATACTCTCGTCTGACACGGAGTACGGAAACAGCGATTGCATATATATTTTCTCGAAAGAATACAACCAAAATGTCTGTGTACACTTGGAGGAACAATTTGGATACATATATGCACATTATGTTGCAAATACATCGAAAAATTTCATACATTTGCACCTGGAAAATTTGCACTACACTCCGTTATTCGAGATACAATCGACAGATAATCAGCGCAGAGAAACAGAGAAAAGTCGGAATGGAGACAAAAATCGTCAACAAAAAAGAAAAGAGCAGAGTAAAACCAACAGCTCCAGTAGCGCGCAAGCAGGTAGCGAAATGAGCGTAGACTCCAGCTGGCCACCGATACCGCCAGACAGAGAGGCGCCGACGGAGAATATTAGTGTGGAACAAAGTGCAAGCGAAGCATATGCACCGCTCGGCCTCAATACGGTCTTGCCAGGCGCCGAGAGCGCAGCGCGAACACAGAGCGTCAGAAAGAGCAAGATAAGCCGAGCGAGATAAGCCGAGCGCGATCGCCTACGTCACTCAATAATCTAGCGGGTGGGCTGAACATAATCCAATTAAGAAAAGCAAAGGAATGCTACCGCGTTCAAAGTGCATGCCCGTCGCGTGAAAAGCCGCCCTGGGTAATAAATGACGACGAAGAAGCACCGCCGTTCTCGAAGCTAATGAAAATCAAATGCCACCCATTTAAATACACGGAAAATTTGGCGTATTTATTGACAGCGCATAAATACTTGGACACAGAGATCCTGGAAGTACTAATAGACCGTCAATACATAAACACCGAAGAATTGAAAGCCTCCGAAATTTCAGTGGGAGAGATAAGAGTAGCAGAAAATAATGAATCAAAAATGTTGGAAATAACTATCAAAAAATTCTTGACGACAAAGTGCTGAGAGCAGACATTAAAAAATGCTTAAAAACTCTCAAACAGGTAGTAATCGCCAAAGGAATCAAAAGCGTGGGCATAGTGAAAGATCTTGCAAAATTATCAAGCTCGCAATGGAATTATTTTTCTGAGCAATTCGAGATTATCTTTAATGGTTTACCATTAACGGCAGTGCTTTTCGAGAACAATCTACCAATTCCAGCGACCGAACAGCGTTTCAAGGTTATCAAGGAATACCATGAAGCTGCCGTTGGAGGACATCGAGGCATAAATAAAACGTACTCAAACATCGCAAAGGATTTTTATTGGCGCAATATGTGACCAGATGTCCGACAGTTCGTCCTGGGATGCAAGAACTGTCAAGAAGGGAAATTAGCAAGGGTAAAAAAACGATTACCACTCATAATTTCAGACACGCCTTCGCAGCCTTTTGAAAAGTTATCAATAGATTTTTATTGGCCGCTGCATACAACGAACAGCGGAACCAAATACATCGTTACGATACATGCCTGGCTGTGTAAATACATAATTCTTGTTCCGGCGAAAAACGCAAACGCTCATGAGGTAGCACGAGCGCTAACCGAGAAAGTAATATGCTATTTCGGGCCACCAGCAGCATTACTTTCGGATCAAGGAACACATTTTCAAAACAAACTTCTGGACGAATTTGTAAGATTATTTAGAATCAAAAATACAGCACGATAGTCTATCACCCGCAGAGCAATGGCGCCATTGATAGTTTCGAGAGCTTGAGAAGATAAGCATGTGGCCGGCTAGCAAAGTCAGCACTTTGCACGCATAGCTAGCGCACGTGCAGCACAGAGGACCTTTTATCAACAACACCAGACACCTGCGGAATGCGATTAGGCATCGGAACACAGACTCGGAGGAGAGGAGAAGCACAAAGAGAGTGATCGACTCGGACTCAGTCCGTGCTCAGGAGCGACCAGACATAGACCACTTATATATATAAGAAAATAAAATAGTGCAAGGGAAAAAAAACAAGTGTCAATTATGTACGCCTTCATGAAGAAAGTGAAAGAAGAAGAAAAGGCGGCAGAGCAAGCCGCTAGTAATTTGCAAGAGTACATAGGAGCAGTATTGAGTCGAAGAGATGAGCGCCCCGCCCATGTCGACACCAGCCGCGCCGCATCAGACAGACGAGCTATTCCCTCCAGAATTTCATCTGCAGGAATCTGCAGACAAACCTGGAGGTCATCGGCATATAGTATATGCCTGACGATCCGACGATCAAATAGATCTTTGAGG